>OZ024827.1:27502556-27552556 GCA_964016985.1 Anodontia alba
ATATATATATATATAAAACAACTCTAGCTTAAACGTTTCGTTTTATATCAAAAATGAGCCAATATATATATATATATATATATATATATATATATATATATATATATATATATATATATATAACAACTCTAGCTTAAACGTTTCGTTTTATATCACAATGAGCCAACACACACACATATATATATATATATATATATATATATATATATATATATATATATATATATATATATATATATATATATATATATATATATAAAACAACTCTAGCTTAAACGTTTCGTTTTATATCAAAAATGAGCCAACACACATATATATATATATATATATATATATATATGTATATAAAACAACTCTAGCTTAAACGTTTCGTTTTATATCGAAAATGAGCCAACACACACACATATATATATATATATATATATATATATATATATATGTATATATATATATATATATATATATATATATATATATATATATATATAAAACAACTCTAGCTTAAACGTTTCGTTTTATATCAAAAATGAGCCAACACACACACACATATATATATATATATATATATATATATATATATATATATATATATATATAAAACAACTCTAGCTTAAACGTTTCGTTTTATATCAAAAATGAGCCAACACACACACACACACACACACACACACATATATATATATATATATATATATATATATATATATATATATATATATATATATATATATATATATATATATATATATATATATATATATATATATATAAAACAACTCTAGCTTAAACGTTTCGTTTTATATCAAAAATGAGCCAACACACAAAACCTACAATAAGACGTGTGCGACCAGCGAAGACTCAGAAATACTCAACAAAATATTTTAACGGTCACTTACGAGGTGCAATTTTCCATATAGCCTGGAAACCCATAACTCCGTTCACCTAAGGTTCAGCAATCCTGCTGTCAACTTTTGTATTGCAAGAATGATTTTTGTACATATATTTTATACATTTGACTAAATACCTATGAGAATCTTAAGATTAAAAGAAATAAAACACATCTCAACATTCTACAATCTTCAGAAACTGAAGCGGGGAGTTTTGGACATGTTCTCATAACTCCGTTACTCAAATTTCTTTGATTTTCACAGGCAACCAGATTCATTCTTTGCATATTATTATATATATATATATATATATATATATATATATATATATATATATATGCAAAGAATATATAATGAATATTTAATTTAGACTATAACTGTTATAAATTGTTGATACTGTTTATATTCATTCGCATGCATGTCACTAGTTAGTGATTTTTTGGGGGTACCCCCAAAATATTTAGCATTTTGTGACACATTTTGATTTGTATGCATACAAAAACTGATTTTCTTCAAAATCAGCTGTAATGTTAGTTATTTCTTATTAATTTTAATGTGGTATAAATTTAAGAAAGATTTGTTTTCATATTATTCTAAGAAGAGGGTGAACGGAGTTATGGGAGTGAACGGAATTATGAGAACAGGCCATACGAAACTTTTGACCTTAATTTTAGTGAAGAAACTAACATTTTCCTACAGGTACTCTCTACAGATTATTCACGGTCTATGGGGAATCATCGAGGCGATTTTAGCCTCTTAAAGGGTTGACCTCTTTTTCTTCCACATACCTGTTTGTCCTTTACACTTAGAAAGTTGAATTTGCAAAACTGTGTTTGAGTTAAATCATTGTTTTGACCAAAACTAGAAGATTTCAGTTATTCTGACAAAAACATCATTTTAGGGTAAAAAGTTATTTTTCAGAAATTCCCATTTTTCTTAGAATCTTCTAGGATGACAATGTTCGCGCTGTTGACACTTTGGTAGCTGAACACATTGCTAACATGCTGAGCTTATTTAAATGTGCTTGCAAATAGTAGTTTTGCCCACAGAATGGTTTTAACAACTGACCGGTCGCATTTGAGTGTTAATAAAAGGGAAACTGAAATTGGTTACCCTTCATTTATTTTGTTGAGAATATTGAAGGAAAAAAAAAACACTTATTGAAACGTTTCGTTTCTAAACGTTTAAACTGAAATTTGTTATTGATATAAAACTATACTATACCCTTTTTGGATAACTTTTAAGAGTAAAAGTACTTACAAGCAGCTCCGGTTAAAAACAAAATGAGAAAAATGAATATCTGAGACTTCATTTTTGTTTCGATGTGTCTGCAAGCGTGCCTCTACAACGAATAGTGAAACAACTACAACGCTAACATTTAACAAGTTTCCCCGAGCTCCCTCTATGTGTTTCTTCCTACATGCTTAACATTAATTCTGATTGGTCATGGCTCTGTCCCTGTTACTGTGATAAGACATTGCGATTCTGATTGGCCATTAATATTCTCCTCTCTCTGAGCTTATTCAGCGGAAGAATAAATTTACAATTTTATCTTATTTTCCCTAGAAAACAGAAATTACAAACCCTAACCGTTATGAATACATTTCAGAAAGGGTCGTTTTAGTTTGATATAACACTTTAATGTTTGTAACTCATTTGCTATTGTAACATCTTGTTCGTTTATTTAAATATGTATTAAAATACTTATATGAGCATTAACGTTTGTCCTCCTGAACCCAGATATACCCTGCCTTTGCAAACAGTGTAGATCTGGATTTGTACTGTTTGCCATTAAGTATGTGAATTACGAGCAATAATATGGATCAAGTAATCTGATTGGCTGAAATTAGAAATGGGCATGGCATCTTAATTTATTCGGCAGGACAAGGGTTAAGTTTTATTTGTTTACAGCATATCTTAATCAAATACATATTTTACTATTCCACATTACTGAGAAATAAATATAAATGTATATCAGTCATAACACGAACATTAAGGAATACGAATGTACAAATGTATACATTTAGTATTTCAGAGAGAGAGAGAGGGAGAGAGAGATCGTAAACACTACAATATTTATCAGTAAAACGTATACATACTTAGTTGTACAAATTTGGGGAGAAGTTTGGGGATGTTTGACATTTTTCAAGCATAAGTCAGTTTACAAAATGTCTATATTTGATTGCTTTCTAACATTACGGACTTACTGTAACATCAAAGAATGTAAGAACAAGTCCTTTGACCAAAAATACGGTTGCAACTATATATAAGACTTCAGAGAAAGTAAAGGCGGTACTTTACCTTTACCCCTCTCTGCGCTAATTCAGCAGACGACAAATTGACGTTGTATTTTTCCCCCCAGAGAACAGGTTTTGACATTTCAAGCCATTACGAAAACACGCCTATTCAAATATATAGAAAATTTCACCTCCAAAAACTGAAAATTTTCAGGTAAAAAACTCTGATATTTTTCATATATCTGCTTAAAACATAGATTGTGAGTACTCGTTAGAACCGCATCGCCGAGGCGGTTCTAACGAGTACCCACAATCTATGTTTTGAGCAGAAATAAGAAAAATAATGTCTACCCCTGTAAACCCCAGTTTTACTATGTATAAGTGGGGTTTAACGGGGTCAAATTTATATAGGCATGTTTTCGTGATGATATTGTCTCCTATGAAGACACCTTGCATGAAAAGTCAAATCCTATTTTACTCTTGTTAAATTTTTAGCAAACGACATTTTGAAATTTTTTTTTTTTCTTATTTTTCCCAGAAAAGAGGTTTTGATATTTCAAAATGTCTAATCCTGTTTTCTGGGTTAAATAAGAAAAACATCACTAATTTCTTGTCAGGTTAGTAGATACCAGCAAAAAATCTTAGCCAGGTACAGCATTTCCTACAAGATCGCATATCCGCCCAGCGAAGACTGAGTTCAGCCTGCGCACCAACATTCTACGCAGAAACTTGGCCGGTCGTCTAAAGAAAGCTTGCATGTTCGGCTACCCATAGTACGCAAAGTAATGACTGATCAGCCTTGTGCAAGTTAATCTGAGATTGGCGGACATGTTACGTACTTGTTGGAAATACACTGCCCCCGCTCATATAGTGTAAGAATCTCCTGCACCTTGGACATTAGAAATAAAATAAAAATCTAAAATGTTGCCTTTTGGAAACAAAGTAGACTGACATTAGTCTAGGCATAAAAAAATAGCTGTGTCTCCGCTAACCCGACCGACTCTGTTTCAAACACCCGACTCTGTTATTTTTTATGAGTAAAAAATGCAAAATAAAAAAGTAAAGCACCTACCCTTAAAAAATACCTGTATTTTCATGAAATTACAGGCCCGACCCTGTTCATTTCTGGAGAAAAAATAGAAAAATAAAAAAAAAGTTTCTCCTACTTACCGATTTTTTTTCAGCATGTCAGCGGAAACACAGCTATTGTTTTCTACGCTCTATTGACTTTTTAAGCTGATAGCATAAAAATGTATTCTCTGTGGTAACTATAGATTCAAATGAAACTAAACTTTTCTCAATGATAGTGAAATCAATATACTTAAGTGATTAGCCTTTACAATCATGTTATTATTTTAGTTTTATTTTAGTGGGTGTATCTAACAGGGATATAGGAATGAATATTTTGTCTCTAGAGACGGGAGCCAGTCTAGAAAAACACAGGAGAACGAACATCGCAGACTAGTTCTCATTTACATGATTTGTAGCACCTTCTTTTCCAAACCAAATATCATTGTACTACAGTCGAACTTCAATGGCTCGAACACCTTTGGGACCATGGAAAACTGTTCGAGCCATGGGTAGTTCGAGCCAATGAAGGTTAATCATGGCGTCAGGTCGGGAAGCAGATATCGCTAATTCTGGGAAATTTATCGATCTTCTACACAATAATTGTATGTTGTGTGTACTCATTAGAATCGCCTCGAGGCGATTCTAATGAGTACACACAACATACAATTTTGTGATAAAATAAGAAAAAAATCCTTAAACATTAGTTTTATTAAGCTATCGGAAGAATTTCGTAGAGACTCAAAAACAAGTTCGAATTAGCCATGGTAAACGAGCCATCGGTGTTCGAGCCATCGAGGTTCGACTGTATATGATCCTACATATGCTGGCAATAAGCTCCCTGATTTCAGAACAGTGGCGGATCCATGATTATTTAGTGTGCGTGTGTGTGTCGGGGGGTGCGGGGGGGGGGGGGCGGGGGAGGTGGGCGGCGGTCAAAATTTCTGAAAGGTGTATTCGGTTTGATCAAATTACATTACTTTCAACATACGTATTCGGACAAAAAAGTCTGAGCAAACAGTGTAGACCCAGATTCGACGCCGCAGAACGCGGCGTCTTATCAGAGTCTACACTGTTTGCCACTCTTCCAGCAAATCCGACATATTTACGGATAGTGAAAATGAGTTGTTGAAATTTTACAAGTGTAAATAATTGTGCGAATATTTAGGGTAAACACGGTATCCAAAATTTATCAAGTGTATCCAAAATCCCCCATGAAAATGAAGCTTCGAGTCCTATGAAAATGAAATTTTGTGTCTAAAGGGGGTCGATTAACCCCCACCACCCATCCCACCCCTTCTGAATCCGCCCCTGCAGCATATTTTGGACAAACAAAGAAATAAATTTAGGATTTATATAGCTTTTTCAAGAGCAGGAAAGACAGGTAATGACGTTCTTTCTATGCAGATAAGAACGTAAAGAGCTACACTCCATTCTTCATTTTCGTCCCATCACGAAAACCTGCCTATATAATTTTGACCCCCTTAAACCCCACTTTTAAATAGTAAAACTGGGGTTTACAGGAGTAGACATTATTTTTCTTATTTCTGCTCAAAAACATAGATTGTGGGTACTCGTTAGAACCGCCTCGCCGAGGCGGTTCTAATGAGTACCCACCATCTATGTTTTGAGCAGAAACATAAAAAATATCAGAGTTTTTTATCTGAAAATTTTCAGTTTTTGGAGGTGAAATTTTCTATATATTTGAATAGGCGTGTTTTCGTAATGTTCACGATTTTCTAGCGTCAAAGAATCTGAAGGGTATGCAACTTTCTATTTAATGATTAACACTCTGGGTACAAGTTTAAGCAGATGACATTTTGAAATATTTTCCTCAGATAATAGGACTTGACACTGGTACAAATTGTCTTTTTGCAGAAAATAGGCTTTGGCACTTCACACAAATTGTCTCTTTACGAGACAATTAATGAAGTGTCAAAGGCTTTTTTTATGCTAAAAAAATAAGATATTTATTTCAAAATGTCATTTGCTGATTTTTTTATCCAGGCTGTTAAGCGTTAAGTGGCATTTGAATGATGCAAGGGATGGTGCATGTTTCGTATTTTTACAAGAGGGTGGGATGAGGTGGGTGGGGGCGATCGGTCGCTTACCTAGGCTCGGAAGAAGGAATCAAACAAAAAGACTGGTTTGCATGTATATTTAATGTATAGTCTGAACTTCGAAATAAAACTGTTGACGCTCAACAAAACCGATGTTACAATGATCAGTTATAGATTGTTGAAGTATCTGAATATTTAATGAGACTTATGATCGATTCTAAAAGGATTTGTGTGAGCACAGAACTAAACTGTGTCATACTCGCCAGTTTCGGCCAGTTAGGCATCAGTGGCCTTCATAGATTTTAAAAGCCAGCCTTTTGTAGAAAGAAAGTTAATCAGGTTATACACTACTAAAATGTACTTTTCGAACTGTAACAATATTTGATATTTTTGCGAAATGCCGAATAAATGCTACAAATATAGAAATAACGCGATTTTATTGTCGCTATAATGTACGTCGTAAAGGTTATCGCTGAAATTTTTAGAAAAAGTATTGGAGCATAAATACTACGCATTTACTGTAAATATTTATTTATTTATTTATTTATCTAAACAATGTCAAATCTTAATTGTTGACTATCAGTCGTCACATATTTTGTAGTCTTGTCATCTTTTAGAGAATGCATTACATGTATTGAGTGGGGTTTTTTTGGTGTGTTTTTTTTTTTTTTTTTTTTTCTTTCATCTGAATATTTTCAGTTTTTTGGAGGTGAAATTTTCAGTATATTTAAATAGGCATGTTTTCGTAATGTGAAGTTTTACTATATATTACCTGCTTGTTGACCAACCTAAAGCAGGCAGATTCTATCTCCTCCCCAAAACACACAAAGCCGGCAACCCGGGCCGCCCCATAGTTTCTGCCAATGGCCATCTCACGAAAAAATATCAGAGTTTGTTGATTTACATCTGCAAGCTCATGTTCAAAACCTGCCGTCCTACTTAAAGGACACAACATATTTCCTAAGGAAGCAAGATGCCCAGGCCCCATTTCCACCCGACACACTCCATGGATCTCATTTCCCTTTATACCAATATTCCTCATAAAAATGGCATCCAGGCATGTGAGGAAGTTTGGGAGAAAAGAAAAGTCAAGGACCCACCTACACAGACTCTGGTCAAAATTCTTACCCTCATACTCAAATGATATAACTATGAGTTTAACGGGAAACATTATCTTCAGGTCCAAGGCACTGCTATGGGTACCAAAATGGCACCTGCATACGCCAACATTTTCATGGTCGTCTCGAGGGACAGCTGTTGAAGTCAGTGGCCCTGAAACCATTTTCATAGCTAAGGTTCACTGACAATATTGACATGAAGTGGTCGCACGGCGGCGGGTCTTTGACAGCTTTCCTCGACGAGACCAACAACTTCCACCCAAGCATAAAGTTCACGGCTGAAATTTCAACCAAGCAGCACGTGTTTCTGGACACCAGATCAAGTCTTGTGCGCGATACATTTGGAATTGGATGATTGGAAGCACAAGCGGTTCGAGAGGTCTCCTATCGCAGAACACTTCTGTTCATCAGAACATGATTTCCTCAACCACGCCACGCTTTGTTGCTTAGACCATAACCCGGAGTGGACAGATCGAACCAGGAAAACAAGAGAGAGCTATTGGATCCGACGTCTGAACACTCTACGGCCATATGGGATCAACAAAGGCGACCAGTAGAGGGAATCATCGTTCCTAAGTCAGGGCATGCGACAGCTTATGCGGAACATTTTGTTCATGTGGTTTTACATAAGTTGGGCCCATTCGCCTTACATATTGTTGAGAATTGGTGTATATCCCTTTCGGTGTAAGGTTTATGTGCATTGTATACATTGCATAGTAAAGATAAGCTTTATATTTTTTGTACGTTGTGTTGATAGTGAAGATAAGCTTTATACTTTTTGCACGTTGTGTTCACGCGTATTGTTTACATTTCACATATATCTAAACACGATCAGTTATCAAGTCGCAGCGGACCAGACAGCATGGACCCGAAAAGGGCATAATCTGTTTTTAAACTTAATATGCAACTTTTATTTGTAGATTTTACTTTTTTATCTCTTTTTTTAAATAGAAAACCTCTGAAGAAGGCGAAAGCCGAAAGGCCTCAGGTAAACAAATCATTTGCAGTGTTAATGATTAACTCTCAACATATAGTTTAACGCATATCATTTCAGCATCCTTCTGGATCCAGTGCTACCAAAAAGATTTTTGTTAGATGTTATGTTCCTTCTCCCAACTAATTTAATTTCTGGCAAACATCGTGCATCATTGTGATCCGAAAAAATGTTTTGCTGACTTTTGTTTCGATTTTTCCGCCATTTTTTTTTGCTTCAATCTTTGCATTTCGCAAGCTTTACACTTTTTTTGTGTATTTCACCTGTCGATATTAGTACAATGAGTACTTCGAAGATAGGAAATGCACTCCTATCCAAGGCCCTTACTAAAGCTCGATACGCACACCAGTGTGATTTTCTAAACCAGTGTTTGCACAATAAAGTGATACCGAAAGGCCTAAACATTGGTTTGAAAGTCAATTTCCCAGGGAACCCCTCTTTACGAGTCCAGAAGCGAGCACAAGGTATTTTAAGGAAATGAAGCATTCGACATAATGAACTTGCTCCTGGGCTAGTACCAACCCCTTGCTGGAAACTTAGACTGTTCCTTAGACAAACTGAGGGACCAGTGGGGGGTTTCAATTGGTGCTGGCGAAAGTCAAAGTGTGCTTTCTTCTGTCAAGCCCAAAACCAAAAGGGAGGAGATACGCTTGCTTAAAAAGCGTCAAAAAAAAGCTGAAAGCCTTAGGTGTCAATCGTGTTGTTGACCCTCTAACCGGTAATTCCATCATGTGCAAGAACCTAGAAACAGACGCTTTTTCTGTCGACAGAGACGACAGGAAACTAGCAAAACTGCAAACGACCCCTGTCGTCAACCTCTCAAGCGTAGATCTTACTGAATCGGAAAACCGTCTTTTATCCAAAGGTCTAGATTTCTGCCCCCGCCCAAAAAGTTATGACAGAGGAAACCTGTTACATGACACTAAGGCTTCAGCGGACGCATGCGTCTCAAATCGCACTTCAGTGATCGTGATGACATTAACCGCTCATCGGAGAAATATCCGAGTTTCGTACCTAAAAGCGATTGGCAACCCCCCAGACAAGGTCCTGATCTGGAAACGTTTATTAGCAGTTTGGAGTCTGACATAGTGTCACACAAGCCCTCGAAGCCCGAACATGACCTCACGAAATCCGAACGCAGTGCTCTCTATGATCTTCAAAATAGACAAGAGATCATAATAAAAAAAACTGCTGACAAGGGTTCTGCGGTTGTTGTCATGGATAGAGATCATTACATCTCAGAGGCTGAGAGACAACTAGGAGACTCCACCTACTACAGACTTCTAGATCATGACCCCACACCCGAGTTCGCCAAAGAAGTTTCTGAAGCGATCAATGAAATGCACGATGAAGGCCATATAAGCGAGAAGAACAGAAATTACCTGCTTGTTGACCAACCTAAAGCAGCTAGATTCTATCTCCTCTCCAAAATACACAGAGCCGGCAACCCGGGCCGCCCCATAGTTTCTGCCAATGGCCATTCCACAGAAAAGATATCAGAGTTTGTTGATTTACATCTGCAACCTCATATTCAAAACCTGCCGTCCTACTTAAAGGACACAACAGATTTCCTGAGGAAGCAAGATGCCCAGGCCCCATTCCCACCCGACACCCTCCTTGTTTCCATGGCTCTCACTTCCCTCTTTACCAATATTCCTCATCAAGATGGCATCCAGGCATGTGAGGAAGTTTGGGAGGAAAGAATAGTCAAGGACCCACCTACACAGACTCTGGTCAAACTTTTTACCCTCACACTCAAATGCAATAATTGAGTACAACGGAAAACATTATCTCCAGGTCCAAGGCACTGCTATAGGTACCAAAATGGCATTTGCATACGCCAACATTTTCATGGGTCGTCTCGAGGGACAGCTGTTGAAGTCAGTGGCCCTGAGATCATTTTCATGACTATGGTTCACTGACGATATTGACATGAAGTGGTCGCACGGCCGCGAGAATTTGATAGCTTTCCTCGACGAGGCCAACAACTTCCACCCGAGCATAAAGTTCACGGCTGAAATTTCAACCAAGCAGCACGTGTTTCTGGACACCAAATCAAGTTTTGTGGGCGATACAATATCTGTTGAGCTGTATACAAAACCAACAAATACACACCAGTATCTCCTACCCACAAGTTGCCACCCGAAACACTGCTGCAAAAATGTTCCTTACAGCCTTGCACTTCGCCTCAGACGTATCTGCTCCGATTCGGAAACCTTTTAATCAAGAGCAAGAGAACTGACTGACCACCTCTGCAAACGGGGTTTTCAGAAACAGAATATTTTACTTGCCATTGAGAGAGCACGGCAACAAAAGAGAGAAGACCTACTTTCTTATAGGCCTAAATCCGAGTCGAGCGTTCTCCCTTTCGTGTTGGTGTATCACCCAGACTTGCCAAAAGTGAGGGATATAGTCAACAAACACTGGCCCATCATTCAGTCCTCTAGAACTTTGAGCGAGATCTTTACAGAAAGACCGACCATGGCCTACAGAAAACCCAAGAGTCTGCGGGATCTTCTTGTACGTGCCAAGCTCAAACCAGACATGCGTGATGACGAACCACTTGGGGAGACACGACCGTGCGGAAAAGCAAGCTGCAAAATCTGCAAAATGATAACCCCCATATATCGCGAAGTCACCGTCTGGGGCAACAATCAAGCTTAGATGTAACACTAGTTGTAAGACGACTAATGTAGTCTACCTTATAACATGCATCAAATGTGGAAAACAATATGTTGGTGAAACCGCTGATCATGTGAACCAACGGATGAACGGCCACCGAGACGATTGGAAACACAAGCGGTTCGAGAGGTCTCCTGTCGCAAAACACTTCTGTTCACCAGAACATGCTTTCCTCAACCACGCCAGGCTTTGTTGCTTAGATCATAACCCAGAGTGGACAGATCGAACCAGGAAAACAAAATAGAGATCTATTGGATCCCTACGGCCATATAGGATCAATGAAAATTGTCAATAAGCAGCGCTTATTTGAAACCCCCCGCATAAAGCATAAACGTTTTTTCTTACAAAATTTAAGTTTCAAAGTGTCGGCGTGACCTTGAAAATAAAGTCAAGGTCACCAAAATCTAATAAATTTATTAAGCAAGATAGACAGGAAAAATAAAAAGAAATCCACAGCAACAACAACTTATCAATATCAACATTCGTGCAAAATATTACAAGATTCCTAAAATTATTAAGCAAGACACACAGAAAAAACAAAAGTGTTATCGACATTAAAGAATTACAAAGGGGAATAACTATAACAGTATTGCTCCCTTGACCCTTTTTTTCTGTAGCAGCAACATCTCATGAATATGAACATTTATGCAAAATATGTTAAGATTCCAAATAATATTAATCAAGATATGCAGGAGAAAAGATAGAGTGCACACAAGGTTCACTTTTTGAGTATTTATAGTGTAGTGACCTTGAAAATAAGGTCAAGGTCACCAAACTCTACTCACTTCTTTCCCCCATCCTGATGATGTATCTGTGCGAGTTTGGTCAAATTCCAGCTATTGGTTGAAGAGATAGTGTGCACACAAAGTTTTTACTGCATTAAGAAATTTTACAAAGGGCGATAACTCCAAGATAATCGGCCCGTAGCCCATATTACTTTCTCTTATGTAGGTACACCTTATTGATATCAGTGTGTCACATAAGCTTTTTTCTATCAAACTTTGAGCTTCAAAGTGTCAGTGTGACCTTGAAAATGAGGTTCAAGTCACCAAAATCTAATCACCTATTTCCCTCATCCCAATGAAGTATCTGTGCTAGCTTGAACAAATTCCGTGAAATGATTCATGAGATAGGGTGCACATATGGGTCATTTTTAGAGTCTTTATAATATAGTGGCATCCGGCGTGGGTTCGAAAAACCTCGCTTTGACCAGTAGTAGATTATATTTCTCCCTAAACACTTCATTTTCTGACGTACACACACCAGAAATGATCCTGGGCTGGAGATCTCTGTTGAAATTTATTTAACTCGCAAATTATAAATATTTCCAGATACCATTATCCTCTGGACCCCGAGAATTCTTTGTATGTGATAGTTCGTCTGTCATTACTGACTATGACCAATCCTAATCAAATGCGTGAAGTATTATTTGTGTGTGTTCTAGGATGGCCGATCAGATCAGTCTTAGCTCTAAACTGCCTGTTGCAGATAGAACAAGAGAGGTCTGAGAAAAAAAGCTCTGTTGGTGATGCCTTTGCACGTTTTTTCCGCTGAGCACGTTTCTGCTCGGCTTCGCTGATTCTTTTTGCTTCGTATTCACCAGCACCCCTTCTAATGAGGCCTTGCAACTTGGCAATCTGTCCCCACGACTCTGTTGGTATGTTGAAGTCTTTAATGGAGGTTTTGAGGGTGTCCTTGTATCGCTTCTTCTGACCAGCATGGAAGCGTTTTCCCACTAATTGTAGTTCTCCAAAGAGGATTTTCTTTGCCAAACATTCATCAGGCTTTCTGGTAACATGGCCTGTCCATCTTAATTGTGCCCATGTCAGAAGAGTAGGTACACTCTGCATTCCTGCCGATTTCAAGACTTTTGTGTCTGGAATCCTATCTTGCCACTTAATCTTTAGAAATTTTTTAAGACAGCTTGGATGCTTATTGTGAGATCAAAGATGTCACATCAATCAAATACTTGATCCACACCCTTTTTGCATTTTTTTTTTTCTTCTATTGGAGCACCCTTTGTCATGTCGTCAGCAAAGAAGAACTCATCCAGCACCTCTGTCTACACCCTGGATTTAGCTTTTTGGTTTGAAAAGCTTCCCATCAAAGCGATACTTATTAGGTATACTATTGTCACCATCCAGGAACTCATCTGTTAGCATGGCAGAAAACATCATGCTAAACAGTGTTGAAGCTAGTACACAGCCTTGCTTGACTCCATTTGTCACAGGAAAATGATCAGAAAACTCGCCATCATTCTGGACCCGTGCAAGCATACCATCGTGGAACTGCCGCACCATTACTATGAACTTGGCCGGACAGTCAAACTTTGCCATAATTTTCCAAAGTCTCTCACGACTGACTGTCAAATACTTTGGTAAGGTTGACAAAGGTCATGTAGAGGTCCACATTATCTCCCTGGCATTTCTCTTGAAGCTGTCTTGCTATGAATATCATGTCAGTTGTTCCTCTGTCCTTCCTGTATTCATATTTGCTTTCTGGTAGAAGCCCTGAATGTTCAAGGTGTTCATTTAATCGGTTCAGTAGGGCTCGTGCAAGGATCTTCCCAGCAAGTGACAATAAAGCGATGCCCCAATGATTGTCACAGACTTGAGAATTTCCTCTCCGTTTGAATAGGTGGATAATTGATGCATCCTTGAATTCTTGAAATAACTGTCAGTTTAACTGTGGAGCGCTGTGGTGCAGTGGTAAAGCGTCGGACTCGAGATCGATAGGTACCGGGTTCGATCCCCACTAACAGCAAGTGTTGTTTCCTTGAGCAAGAGACTTTATCCACATTGCTTAGTACTGGTTTCTACCCAGGAAAAGAGAGGGCCACATGGAAGATTAGTACTAGATTACTAAATGTGTTACCCTCTATAAATAAGGTCGATTATTATTATTATTATTATTATTTCCATGCAACTGGAGGACCTCCTGCTTTGTAGGTCTCTGCAGGTATTGCAGCTGATCCTGGAACCTTGCTAGATGACAGGAGTGTTATGGCTTTTACTGTTTCAGAGAACTCATCAAGCAGCAGATTATATTCCACTTGCGGTAGTCTGTTGATAGCGTCATCATTGATAGATGATGGCCGATTAAGGTCAGCCCTTAATTGTTCAGCCCCCTTTTCAATATAGCTTCTTTTTCAATCAGAAGACTACTTCCATCTGCATTAAGGAGCAATGTAGTTCCTGGGCTCTGGGATCATATAATGTCTTAAGTGCATCAAACAACTTTGTTTATATCCTTTTTGTCTGTAAAGGACTGAATTTCATAAGCCTTTTTGCTCAGACAGAGATCTGATATGTCTCTGAACCTAGCCTGGATTGTCTTAAATATATTTGAATAGGCAGTCTCACTAGATACTGAGCTGGTATCACTGAATTATGTCTTGTGTTTTGGTGTTTCTCTTCAAGGTGTCCCCGGATTTCTTCGTCATTCTCATTAAACCAGTCTTGGTGTTTGCGAAGTACTGGTTCTAGTCAATTCATTGCTGAAGAGTGAACGGTGTCTCTGACGACTGTCCAGTTCTCATCTGGATCCTCTAAATGTGTTCCAGTGCATCTAAACGGCTGCAGATATCATAAATGCTTGCCTCTTGCTGTCTTGTTTCAGCTTGGAGACACAATTTCTTTGGCACTTTCTTGCCTTGTGATCACCGTGCCGGTTGAATGCGCAGGTTGAGTTTGCTGACAATAAGCCTGTGATCTGTCTAACAATCTGCACCACACATAGTCTTTGTCGCTCTGACATCCAGCCTGTCTTTCCTCCGCACTATGACATAGTCAATAAGATGCCAGTGTTTGGAGCGAAGGTGCATCCATGATGACTTGTTGTGAGTAGGTGATCAGTAGGACGAGGCCATTGCTGTTACACTTTCCCACTCATTCAGTTCTGTTCACTCCTTCCCAGGTTTGGTAGTCTATGCCCACTCTGGCATTAAAGTCCGCGAGGAGGATGAGTTTGTCTGCCGGGGTGTTGTAGAAAGCGCAGAATCGAGATAATCATAGAACGCCTTTAACCTCATCTGGGTTGGTTATTGTGAGTGCATAGACACTTAAAATTGTTGCATGCCTCTTGTTAGATGAGGGAATGCTCAGAGTCATCAGGCGGTCATTGATGCCTTTTGAAAGTCCTATGAGCTTGCTGACGAAGAACACTCGAGAAGAAAGTGTAGCGAGCACCTACTTCTTCTTAAAACCTTTCCTGTGCAAAGTGAGTCTCACCTGACTTTGTATCTGTCGAGTTCTCTATCAACTAGCGCTGTTATCTGTCAAAACTAGCACTGTCCATTAGAGTGCGCATAATCCATGCGCCGATTGTTAAAGGTATCAACTCCTCTTCTTGTTTCTTCTTTGACCGCTAAGTTTGAAGCAGGCAATTGTTTAGGGCGCTTCTTCTAGGCACTTCCCCGTGCTAAGGGGGTGAGGAGTGCGATCCTAAAGAGGTCTGCTCAGTCGCTCAGTTTGGCTGCCGATTTCCTCGTACTGCTTCGTTCTTAAGGAAAGCGACCATATAGAACCAAATTGCCTGTGTGCAGGTCTGCAACTACAGCTTCCACTGTTTCTACACCTGCTGCTTCGCCGCTCGCCTATCGCCACAGGGCTTTTTGTGTGGCGTGCATGTGTGTGCTTGCTGTGACTGTGTTGATGATTAGGATGACATGCGCTGTGAATTGGATTATAGTGAGAAGGAGGCGTGGAAAATCAACCTCACTCTCTGACCTAGCTGAATCCATAGCCAAGACAGTGTCAAGACATCTGGAGCTAAGCCCGGGTGCAGTGGATAACCATGACTTCTGTTGAGCCTTTTCATGTTCTCTGTGCGCCACAACCTGCTGCTGCATCGCCGTTTGGGTCGTTGAATCAAAGTAATGATTTTCTCTGACCGATCTGCCGAAGAAGACTACATAACTGGAACAGGCAAATCCAGATATGTAGGTTTTGTTTGGAGTTGCCGACTCTTAGATGGATTGCCAACCAGGGCCCAGTTGTTCAAAGCGTCGTTAGCTTAACGAGCTCGTTAAGGGTCATTTCGTTAACTGTTTTAGCGGATTCAATATACAATATTCTGATATTTTTTGCTGAAAAAATGTGAGTAGCTTTTGCACTGCAAAAGCTACTCACATTTTTTCAGCAAAAAATTTTGGCATGTTTGCGTATCACCATCTGTAATGTCACACCATTGCTCCTAGACCACTTAAGCTAGAATCTTAAAACTTTCACAGGCGATAGCCCTATGGATGAGGACTGGAGGAACGCATTTGGAATTTTGATGTGCACGGAGATATGCGACGGTGCTGGCGCGGGGATATGCGACGGCTCGCCATCAACTTGCTCTAGTTGGTTTTGTCATTAGGTGGCTCATTTAATCTTATTAGCTGGGTGTGAGACAAAAATTGTGCACACCCGGATAGATCGTGCCTATTCATATGTTTTATGCGAGAATAGCTCTTTCTTACCCTCTAGACCTCACTTTGTGCGTGACAATTAATAAATGTGAATGGAGATCCACATATAGCATATAGGTCCTCTAGTCCACTTCTGTGATATTGGATGTGACTGCCTTGGTTTTTACGGTATTGCTAATTATTTGTATAGTGGGAAAATGTCATGGCATTGCTTGAGTAGTAAAATGTTATATATACTTTCTCAGCGGAAAATGTGAGTGTTTTTTTTTTTTTTGTTTTTTTTTTTACATTTTGATTCTTCCGATGGCTCAAAAAAAAAATATTTAGGGATATTTTCGGAAAAATTTCTTGTTTTATAATGCAAATGTATTCTGTGTGCACTCATTAGAATTGCCTAATCGATACTAAGAATCGAGGCGATTCTAATGAGTACGCTCAACATACGTTTGCTGTATAGAGGATCGAAAAGACATCCGTAAATTATCCTCATTTGCTTCTTGACCTCGAACAACCAATGTCTAAAATAAATTTTCATCGAACCATTGAAGTACGACTGTATAATTATTCATTTTGATAATGTAGCTGTAACAATATCATACAATTCTATACAGAATTGCTTATATATGCTATGACTGAACTAAAAATTATCAACTTCTTGTTTTACTGCTTGTAAAAATACGTAGTAAAATATTGTGACACGGTCTATGAAAGATCCATGAAAGATCCAGTAAAAACGTTTTTTCGACTATAAAATTTCTGGTTTTAAATAAACTTAAATATAGGTCTATCCGCGCATCTAGTTTGTCTCGTTTGATTTTTTGACGCCTTAAACAACACTACTGGATAAAGCTAAAAAGGATAAACTTCTTGACTTAATTGAAAGAACCTTCTAAAGAGAAAATTCTCTTTATCTTGCTTGTAATGAGGCACATGCATTTTTTTTTTTTTTTTTTTTTTTTCACTTCTGGGGATCATTAATATAAGTGAAGATACTCAATGAATGCCTCAATCCCGAAACCAGTAAACATTACACTTTGTCAGAAAGTTTATGATGCACTTTAGCTTCTTCTTGATCATTTCGAAAACACGCCTATTCAAATATATAGAAAATTTCACCTCCAAAAACTGAAAATTTTCAGATAAAAATCTCTGATATTTTTCATATTTCTGCTCAAAACATAGATTGTGGGTACTCGTTAGAACCGCCTCGCTATTTTCCATATTTCTGCTCAAAACATAGATTGTGGGTACTCGTTAGAACCGCCTCGGCGAGGCGGTTCTAACGAGTACCCACAATCTATGTTTTGAGCAGAAATATGAAAAATAATGTATACCCCTGTAAACCCCAGTTTTACTATATAAAAGTGGGGTTTAAGGGGGTCAAAATTATATAGGCGTGTTTTCGTGATGTTATATTTATTTGATTTTGGTTATTAATTAAACCTACAAATTGTGGTATACCTATGGGTACAAATTGTGCCACCCCACCATAGCTTTATTGCAGATCTGCTTCTGTTAAGTTACAGAGAAGTCTTTTATGCTATCCGTTTCTCACGAAAATCTGGGCCCAGTTGTTCAAAGCGTCGTTAGCTTAAAGACGTCGTTAAGGGTCATTTCGTTAACTGTTTTAGCTGATCCAATACACAATATTCTGATATTTTTTGCTGAAAAAATGTGAGTATCTTTTGCACTGCAAAAGCTACTCACATTTTTTCAGCAAAAAATTTCAGAATATTTGCTTATCACTCGATGTAAATTTTAACGAATCGTTAAGTAACGACGTCGTTAGCTTTGAACAACTGGGCCCAGGCCAATATTCTTGAAAGGTTCAATTCAACGTCTCGATATTTGGATGTCTTACTAAATACAATGGAAAACATTTAACGTGTTGATTTTTAAACTGAAACAGATATTTAAAGTCTTTTTACTTTGACTCTAAATTATTTTGACTCTAAATAGAGCTTGGTATTTCATTTGCATTTGAAGCGTTTGCTTTGAATACGATTTGAAGTGATCAGTTCCTTCCCTTCCCTACAGAAATAAATTTTCTAGCAGTTTAGTCTACATCAAGGTAAGTGTTAACTATATTTTATGCCAGCATATCTGATACAGCTAAATGACACTGTGATCCCAAAGCAACAATGTGTTTACATAAACTAATCAAACTGTTATTAAATCTGCCAGTAAAAGCAATGCCAAGAAGCGACAAATTGGTTATTGAGTTGTTTCAAATTTCTCGCCCTACGGCTCGAAATTTAAACCAATTCAACAACCCATACTTGATACTTATTGTGATGGTTGTAAAACGATATATTATTCATGTTATCCAACGCACGATGTGTAACTTAAAACCTTGTACATGTACATGAAAACAGTGTATATTTTTTTTTTATTATTTTGTACAATATTATTCAATTTCAAATGAGACATGAAAGTAGGTAAATAAACACAGCAATTCCTACAATTCACATGTGAGCCCAGCAAAAATTCAGATCAGCCTGCACATCCGCGCAGTCTGACCAGTCTGAGCTGTGCGCTTTATGGACAGCTAAGGACCCATAGCTTCTTCAGGTGCCCAGTGAATATTCTGATCAGACGGTGCAGATGCACAGGCTGATCTGAGTCTTCTCTGAGCACACGTGTAAATTGTTGGAATTGCTGTGCCCCGACTCAGTTATTGTACAAACTGGAGCATTTTTCTTCTATTCTGATCAGTCTTGGACGTGCGCGTGATCGATTTTGCAGGCATTTTTGTTGCCTCCGCCACATATTATTATATATACATGTACACATGTGCACAAGTGACAATTTATACAAAAAGACAGGTAATCATAGAATTTGACCCATCTAGAAAAAGGTGCATATTTCTGTGAAAAAATGTGATTGGATTACGTCTCATCTTGTTATATCAGTTGTTTGATCAACCCGGCGATTGATTCAAAGAATTGATAGCTAATTGTTTCTTGCATGAACGGTGCAATAAATTTGTTGCTCCATATTTGAGCCGGGCCACAGCAATTCCTGGAATTTATATGGGCGTTCAGCAACTACTTAGATCAGCCTGCACATCCTGCAATTAGAGTTTTTGCTGGCCGCATGAAGATGATTAGGTCCTTAGATATACGGGGAGCGCATAGTAAAGACTCTGATCTGACTGCGCAAATGAGCAGGCTGATCTGAATCTTTGCTGGGCGCACAGATATTCTTATAGGATGTTGCTTTGTCCCAGTTCAATACATTTATCAATAATATTTTAGGCACTGGAATATTCTTGCTTAGATCTTGAAGCCAGGACTAAAACAGCAGATCAGTTAACACAGGTTAAAGAATGAACAATAGGTAATTAACACCTGTCATAAAACCCTGTGTATTACATGGATTATACAATATCAGCTTCAGATGTCGTAGACGGAAATCAAATAAAGCGACTATAAGTACTTTTTTTATTTTATATTTAAATATTTATTTATTTCTTTATTGGCCAAACATCTTTTCCAGCATCTTTTACTTAGTAGTTTACCACAATCATTTTTATGAATAGGACAAAATTAGTTTCCTCCCGAATATGACATTATAAATTCCTTCCTTCCTTCCTTTACCAAATCAAAATCTAATCTATACAGTAAGACAGTAAGATTTTCAGATGCCGACATATCACATATGGGTTATGTATGCACTTGTGCACTTTTGTGCACCTGAGGCCCTGAAGCACCTGGAATTAATACCAGGTATGCAAAAGTGCATTGTCTAGTACACTAAAAGTGCAAGCTTGAGATCTAGTGCACTAGGAGTGCAAGTTAGGTTGCACATGTCCCTTAGAACTAGGACAGAGTAGTGTGCACTTGATGTGCAAGGCATGTGCACTTCGTTTAAACATTAATTCAGACTCTACTGTGTGATGATACAATTTATCCAAAAGAACTACAGTTAAATAAAACTAATACCTAAGACACCGAATCATCCTTTCTGAAATTTATCAATATCTAATGACATAATCTCTTCTAAAAGTTATGACAAAAGGGACGATTTTGACTTCGATGTTGTAAATTGTTACATTTTGGATGACGATATCTTTCGTGCTGAATCCTATTGTGTATAGATTTCTCAGTTAATTCGTTTTATTTGAGCAACTAGTCAGGTCAGTGACTTTAATAATCGAAATAAAATTTGAAGTGTTAAACTTCTTAAAAAGGGTACCGTTATCATAAACTACGTAAACCATTTCTAAGTTTTATCATTGTTATTCAGAATTTATGTCCAACTATAACTTTGGTTTGTAACATTTCTGCAAGAAAGTCTGTCCGAAACTGAATTTTATGGCAACTAAGTCTACACATTCAGAAAAAAAAATGTTGGTAAACTGATTTTTTTCGGAACAATTTAAAACTAGCATCACTCGCTACGTGTATATTCTGCGACAAACTGCGTGCATGGTTGTGAACCAAATTATGGTTAATAACTTTGTGAAACATCAGACACGCTGTGGAGGGCCCCTACGCGGATAGAACATATATTTTTAATTTGGAGCTGCATCAAAATTAAGGGGAAGGTTTCACAAGAGTAAAACTGGTTTAATCCCCCAATGATTATATACTGCTGTCCGTTCAAAACATATAAGTAAAGATACCCAGGAAATGATACAATTACGAAGCACAGACCTCCCTACATTACGAAAACACGCCTATTCAAATATACCAAAAAAATGAAAGTTTTCAGATAAAAATTCTGATATATTTCATATTTCTGCTCAAAAACATAGATTGTGGATACTCGTTAGAACCGCATCAGCGAGGTGGTTCTATCAAGTACCCACAACCTATGTTTTTGAGCAGAAATAAGAAAAATAATGTATACCCCGGTAAGCAGTGGGGTTTAAGGGGGTCAACATTATATAGGCATGTTTTCGTGATGGGCACCAAAAGAAGTAAAGATGAGGAACAAATAAGGGCAAATTAAACTCCACATATAGTTTAGGGGCCAAACTGAGATATGTGGCAGATTTTGCGAGTTTGTTGCACCCAGAGGAAGACTGTTTCGTTGCTGTCGTGAGTAAAGGACATCTCTTGGAGACTTGGAAACCCATGTTGTACAAAATTATCAGTGGTCAGTTTTCTGTAACAGGGCTGTAAAGTGCGTTACCCTAGTCATGCTGAAAAATGAACTCTGAAATACAAAACTATTATACGTTTATGAAAGTCATGTAAAATCCAAAATCTATTTTTGTTATCATGCATTAGCATTATATAGACAACTTTTGAATATTTACAGTATATTTGGCTGTCGAGCAGTCTTATTTACGTTACATTTTCAACAAAAACATAGAAAATCAATGTTACACTCAAAGGCGCTTTATGTTGGCAAATTTATGACAAAGTATCTAGTCTAAATAATTGCATTTTAAAACAAAATTTAGTAACAAACTGTTAAACGTAGTGACCGTATATTGAATGGTATAAAAAGTAATCAACGCTGAAATACAAAACTATCATACTTTTGTCAAAGTCATATCGAATGTAAAAAAAAAATCATGTATTAGCATGAAATAGACATAGACAACCTTTAAGTATTTTCCAGTATATCTGACTGTGGAACAGTGTCGTTTACGCTGCATTTCCACCATAACACAGAAAATCAATGTACACTCAAAGGTCTTTCACTATGGAAAATTCATCATGTAGAATCTGGTCTTAATTTTCATATTTTCCTAAACAGTATTTATTTACCAGTTTAAAATTGCACTTAGAATGTTTGTTGTTTTTTTGTTTTGTTTTGTTTTTTTTGTTTTTTTTATATATAAATCAGAATTTATTATTATCAGCAACATACCGTTAAACCTAGTAGCCATATATTTAAGTATATAAAAGTAATGCTGAAAAATCGACTCTGAAATACAATACCATTATTTTTTTTTAATGAAGTCATATTAAATAAAAAAAATAGCATTCTTTTTTTACGTATTTGCACTAAATAGACAATTTTAAAATATGTTCCGGAATATTTGGCTGTCGAACAGTGTTGTTTACGTAACATTTTCCACCATAAGATAGAGAATCAATTGTACATTTAAAGGTGCTTTATTTGCAAAATTTATCACAAAGAACATGGTTTAAATCTTAATATTTTCCTGAAAAGCATTTATGTGCCTATGTAAAAATGTAATTAGAACGTTTTTATTCAAATTAAAATATAATAACATACTGTTAAACCTAATAACCATATATTGAATGGTATAAAAGGTTACGCGTGCTTCATCAAATCAAAATAAAAGAAAATGTTCGAACTGCTTAAGTGACTACTTGAGGGTTTGCACTTCCATTTATGATTTTTTAATGCTTTACAGAAGCACGCATTTACAAAGCTGCAGATAAACTTAAAGATAACAATTTGGTAACCTAAGCAACACATGTATAAAACAAAGTGCAAGTGAATCTCTGGAGAATTGCTATAGTGAGTAGTGTTATAGTGTATTTTAGCATGAGTGAAGACTATGAAAAACAGTTATTTTCTTTCAGTTTATGATGTATAATGGTGTATTTGCACATGGTAACACATAAACAAACAAAACATTTAAATGGTAGATACATATGTATTCAATATTAATATATCTGTTTCTGGTTACATTCAGGCAATTTAACAAACAACAGACACTGATCAAAAAAAAATTCCACTGATGATGCAGAGACCCATATATACATAAGTTATGTTCCTCCTCCAGATCTACCATAGACGCGGTAAAATTGTTGATATGATATGTAAGTGTTATAGTTTGGTTTGCACAGCAATTAAAACACCCAATAGTTCGTCTGTCAATATGACAATGACCAATCTTATTCACATGCGAGAAATGCTACTGTTTGTGTGTTCTAAGATGGCTGATTAGATCAATTCTAGCTCTAAACTGTCTGTTGCAGGTGGAACAACAGAGGTCAGAGCAAGACAGCTCTGTTGATGATGCCTTAGCTCTGGCTGTGCTGGGCAAGTTTCTGCTCGGCTTCGCTGAATCTTTTTGCCTCATATTCGCTAGCACCTCTTCTGATAAGGCCTCGCCACTTTGCTCGGTCCTGTGCAATTTGTTCCCACGACTCTGTTGGTATGTTGAAATCCTTGAGGGAGGTCCTTTGTCTTCTTTGGCCTTTTATGCAGGTGCAGGACCTAGGGTAAAACCTTGGTCTTGTGCCATTTTGTTCTGTTAGTATTTCGTGTATTAACTGTTCTACAAGCTGAACTATAACATAGTCTAACATACTATATCAACAAATTTACTATGTCAACCGTAGATGCACAGGAGTAACATATCTTCTTTATATAGGGGTTTCTGTGCCATTACTGGAAATAATAATAATATATTTTATTAGTGTCTGTTGAGTGTTTTAAAATAATTTAAAAGAAACCAGAACAATTATTATTATGGTTTAATATTGAACATGTATGCATCCACTATTTTAATGTTTTGTTTGTTATATGTTACCGTGTGCAAAAACATTGTTATATATCACAGACTGAAAGTAAATAATTGTTTTCATTTCACGAAATATATAGGTATTAACTATAGCACTTTTTTCAGGCATTGCATGCGCATTGTTTTATATGCGTTACAAACGTTGCCAACTAATAACCTTAAAGTTCATCTCTCCGTCAAAGTCCGGCAATATTTTTTTCTCGAGATTGATCATGAAATATTTTCTACTGTCATTCTCTCCCTTACAGTGATTAAAGAATGTCAGTTGTCCGTTTCTGGCGAAAGAATCTGCACAAATACTGGGTAACGGCTTAGAGGAAAAATCCTGCCTAGGAAAAGTGTGTAGGTAAACTGACCGGCTCCACAGAACGTAATAGTGTTCACTGCGCTGTTAAACCCCAAATCAACCAACTATAAATATAAGTGAAGATATCCAGGAAATGCAACACTCATGACGCACAGCCCTTCCGGGACACCAAAGGAAGCAGAGATGAGGAAAAAGTAAGAACACCTAAGGAAGCAGAGATGAGGAAAAAGTAAGAACACCTCAAACGCCACATACGAAATCATAGACGAACAAACAAAGAAGAATTGCAACAAAGGAACCACCTTGGAACGATCAGCAGGAAGACTACTGTGGGACTTAACTCTTTCGGTGCCAAATTTAAGACAACATTTGTCGACTGCTTTTTTATTTTACCAAATAGTCGCTTGGAAAGACGTTTATATGTAAAGTTGAAAGACTGAATGTCAAACAGCGTAGATTCAGATGAGACGGCTCAATGAGTCGTCTCATCTTGATCTGTGCTGTTTGCAAAAGCCTATTATTATCGCCCGTGGCAGTGAACGACAAATGTCGTCTGCTTTTTTTATTTCACCAAACTATCGCTTGGCAACACGTTTATATGTAAAGTTGAAAGACTGAATGTCAAACAGCGTAGATTCATGTTGTTTGCAAAAGCCTATTATTATCGCCCGTGGAAGTGAATGAGTTAAAATAGTTTTACTCGCGCGATGTTACTGGACCTCAATGCGGACTGAACAATTATATACAGCTGGAAATATTGGTATTAAGGGCATAGGCTGGGTATCCACAAAACCAGACAAAGGCCCGAGCGGCTTTATTTTTGACCCTGCCAAAGCAGGATTTTTGTTGCAGTTCTTCGATTGTTATTCTCGTTTTGTTCTGTTTTCTACAATGCACTATTTTGTGCTGTAACTGCATGTTAATGAAAGAATAGAATAATGACATCCCAGAAAAGCCACAATCTTCGAACACAGCTATCTCAAAACACAATTTAGAGTTTAAAGACACATATTCCATTGCATAATATCAGTAAAATGTGCAGATAACAGAACATACATCTGTGGTGACCTATGGCCCTCAAACAGATAGGGGCCAGATATGGGGAAATCAATTTTGAGCAGAAGATAAATGGCTAGAAATATATATATATTTTTTTGTTGTTGTTGTTGTTGTTGTTGTTTTGTTGTTTTTTTTTTTTTTTTGTTTTTTTTTTTGTTTTTTTTTCATTTATTCATTTGAAACCATTTTGATAAAGTTTAGAATCTGAAGATTAAAAGTTTCATAAACAAATGTAACTGTATTTATTTAAAATCACTTAGAAAGGTGTTTTTTATTTGTTTATTATTACTTTTTTATCGGGAATTAAATATTTTAATTCACAATCCATCGTAACCGTGCAAGAAAGATTAAATAAAGAAATTTCACAGTATTGCTATATCTTACTAATTTAAAACTTGTGATAATAGATAGGGTAAGTAAAACAATGTCTGGTATTTCTTAATTGTTCAACCATTTATGGAGAACATAGATTAAGAAAACAAACATTTTATAGCTTCAATCTAAGCTCAAAATGATTTGTTTTATGACACCCCTGATAACAATTTTGATCTTTTGAAGTGTTCATCTTTTACCTAATATATAAAGAAAAGTAAATAAAGAAACAGATAAAACAATTCTGTCTTTATTTATTTTATTTATTTATTTTTATTATTATTTATTTTTTATTTTATTTTATTTTTTTTTTTTTTATATTATTTTATTTTATTTTTATTTTTTTTTTTTGACAACTCTGAAAACTGAGAATTCATTTATCACTTTATAATTCAATAAGAATACATAAAATTAAAAAAATGTAAAAATAATAATGCATAATTGAATTTAGACATTTCTTATCAAAATAATTAATAAAACTTCTATCTATCTATTTGCCGTAACACCTTAACCTCCGAAGAGGACTTCAGATGGGGTTCCGGTAAAACCAAGTGCTAAAGGGGGTTAGTTGAATAAAAAGGGGGAAAGAAAAGTAGGTGAAATGAGTTTGTACAGTGCGACGAAGAGTGTTAATATAGTTAAAAGATAAAAACAGTTTCTGGTATCTAAGGTGTTGAATGAACTACCTGGCAGACAGCTGTACTAAACTGTGCCAGGGTAGGGAGGACAGATATGTGGGCTGGTAGGGTATTCCAGTGGATGATAGTGCGGGGAAAGAATGTGAACTTGTAGTAGTGTTTCAGAGTCGAGACTTATAATTAAATCAAAATATTCATATAGTTCACGTAAAATAATGAGCAATTTGCTAGTTTGTATCCATTTTCCCCCTTTCTGGCCTCACCTAAACAGAATTCAGACAGTGTTAATCACCTTATAATCACTTAGATACGACCAGCCTTTGATGTGAGTCACCACTATCAGGGCTGTATATTGCATGCATGGACCACCCCAACCAAAAGGCAGAGAATATGTGTCTTTAAAATACTTAAGTTGCATGAAATGATAACACACAACTGTACATCGTCAAAAACAGAACACACATTCGAAGAGAGGTCAAAGCCCTAATAGTACTGGCTGGTCGATTACAGTACTGGCTGGTCGATGAGTATATAGGCGAGGAAAATGGTCCTGAACGGAGACTTTAGACTGTTTCATTTAACCCTTAACGTCATGTAAATTAAGCAAACAGTGCAGGCCCAGATCAGACGCCGCGTTCTGCGGCGTCTGAGCTGGGTCTGCACTGTTTGTCAATATCCCAGTGACGTCACAGCGACAAGAATAGCGCGGCTATAATAACCGTTACCTGGATTTCGTACAAACGCGCGCTTTGATTTCATTGGTCAATGTTAATCACGTGGACAACAACCTTAAGGAAATTTTGGTGTAAATATACCTAGGCTTGGTTGTTAACAATCGAACAAAAAACGAAGAGTAACCTCTACAGAAATACCGCTTTTAACCATTGGTTGAAGGGAGCGTTAACCTGGTTTTATGGATTTTCAGTCCTCGCCCTAAAACCTGTTACAGTTCCAACTACATACATATATGGGCCAAGCCAAGTGAAAATATGTCATAATGCACATATTCAGATTCATCCGTCTCATTCGGGAATTTGCTGACCACTGATGTATTCTATGTCCAATGATTCTGTTAACGGACAGCGAAGGTCCTGATCAGACTGCGCAGGTGCGTAGGCTGATCCCGGCCTTCGCTGTCTGCCCATGCCCGGAGACACGCTTTCGCATGGCGCAGTCCATATTACTATTTGGTCCGAATAGGGAATACCTACCTCTATCAAAACGTATAAGGTAACTTGTCAACACTATGGTAAAACAAAGATAAGGGTCGATTACGCTTACCCTAAATATGGTTAACGTTTTACCAGAGGAGTGTTGTTGACATCGCACCCTAACTCTGTAAATTGGTACAGTGGTCACTTCCGTTTTATGAACTCGCCGTTCTCATAATATGTAGGGTTAGGGATACAATTTCAAGAGAGACAACTCTGTCAAAATTGATTTGACCCCAACTGAAAAAGCGGTCTACTTTAAGAGGAAAGCATCTGTTCCCTTTTGGACAATTCCTTTCCTTTAACCTTTCTGTTGCTAAACACGTCATGCCCTGTCTCAGCAAATAGTGTAGCTCCAGATCAGCTGGCTTCTAAAGCCAACTAATCTGGATCTGCACTGTTTGTCATTAAATATGTGAATTTTTTATCAAAAACCCGGATCAAGTAATCTGATTTGGCTGTAAATTAGAAGTGGGCGTAGTATCTTAATTTATTCAGCATGAGAAGGGTTAAGACTATATTTTTTTCAGAAGGGCTTGAGGTGAAGGAGGGCAAATAAAAAGTCAGAAGAGATGTTTCCCTTGCGCAAAATGGCGGAAAAACCACCGAGTGTATCCAATCACCTTTCATACACGGAGAGCAAAGTCCCAGATTAAACTACTGCACTGAATGCAAAGTGACCTGGGCCTCCGTGGTGCGCGTACCCACCCCCTCCCCAACACACATACACCCCTAATACTTGTGGGCTTTATTATTTTTCAGTTTGCTTTCACCAGAGTTAAAGCCATGGGTGAGGAAAATGGACACAACATCGGAGAACTTGATGTTTACATGTACAAAGACATTGACAAGTCACCCTCTTCCGTTGAACCTATGATAAAGGAAAGGCAACCTCCGCCGATGTCTAAAGCCAGTATTATTAAAAATTTGCTCGTCATGAGTTTTGGCTTCCTGTTTCTTTTCACGTCTTTCCAGTCTCTTGCAAATCTACAGAGCAGCTTAAACAAGGAAGAAGGCCTCGGAGTTGGTGGTCTAGCAACAATTTATGCAGCCCTGATACTATCCTGCTTATTTCTACCGTCGTTTGTAATAGGGCGTTTGGGTTGCAAATGGTCCCTCGCATTTTCTATGTTGTCTTATATTCTTTACATGGCAGCCAATTTCTATGCGGTATGGGCCACCATAATTCCAACTGCGATTATTCTCGGACTGGGTGGCGCCCCTCTATGGTCAGCCAAATGTACATATCTGACAGAGGCAGGGATGTGGTACTGCCGATTGACTGGAAACTTGCCTGATGATATTATCAACAGATTCTTTGGCATTTTCTTCATGATCTTTCAGACAAGTAAGTTTACTTTCTGCTGTAATAGTACTGAAATTCATTTTCAATTACGTTTAGACACATCGTATTTACCATAAATATTGGAACATTTGAACTCCAAACCATACCTGTAGTAAACATTTGATGCAGGATGACTGTCAAATACATGTAGTTTGTTCCTGGAGCATTTGATCTGGTTCTTTACTGTCTGTTGAGGCCTTTCAGTTCCAATACTTAACTCTTTCACTGCACCAGGCGATAATAATAGGCTTTTGCAAACAGCATATATCCAGATGAGACGGCTCAATGAGCCGTCTCATCTGGATCTACGCTGTTTGACATTCAGTCCTTCAACTTTACATATAAACGTCTTTCCAAATGATAGTTTGTTAAAATAAATAAAGCAGACGACAAATGCCGTCTGAAATTTGGCACTGAAAGAGTTAAGGCAAATACGGTAGTAGACTTCCTGAAAATTTATCATTTTTTTCCAAAAAAAAAAACAAAACAATGATTCAATAATATTTTACGTAATTGTTAAAGATTCCTATTGGTGTTCATGTCGCGTGGCGTCCGTAGAAAGTCTCATATCACACCATAGTGACGGTTATAGTTTCTGATCGTTCGGGATCAATATAACTTCCACAAACGGCAATCTCTCAAAAGCCACCTCCCTGTAACAGACCACGTTTCTGATTTTCCAAAGTGCCTTTTAACACTATATTTAACAGGTTTACAACCGCCACCTATGTTTAACAACTAGTCTCATGTCTTCAAAAGTGCGACTGTTACAGGGAGGTTGCATTTTAGAATATCGCTTCAGCCGTGAAAGGAGACGTGAGCGCGCCCGTTACTTGTACGTATTGCAATAAGTTTAGTATTTTGGATCATATGTGCCACGCCATGGGTAAGAGCCGTTATAGCATATGCGAACAATATTTGTGCAGTCTTGCCAGAACCTCGGACCTAATAATACCCGGACTTGTCACTAACGTAACTGCCAAAATATGTTGTCGTGGCTTGATTTTAGCGCTATTTAACAGCACTAAGGTCATTAAAAATGGTTTTGGATAATTACTGAACTTGTAATAAATTGATTGTAATAGATTTGGTCGAAAAGTGTTAAGTCTCAGTCAATGAAATTGAAGTTATACCATCATTTTTGTTAAATTTCTGATGATTCTCTGCAAAAAATGCCGAAAATAGCAAAAATGGGTACCTAGGTTTCTTGCTGATGTTTACAAAAACTGTTTGATTTTCCTTAGATATAATGCTGCAGTCTGTATATTGGGTCCAAGCCAGAACCTATGCTGCTCGCTCAAGTAAGCTGTAGACCAAGAGGAAACTAAAGCCACAGAGCCAGACATGTCATTACGAAAACATGCCTATTCAAATATATTGAAAATGTCAACATCAAAAACTGAAAGTTTTCTGATAAAAATAAAAAATCTGATATATTTCATTTTTCTGCTCAAAACATAGTTTGTTGGTACTCGTTAGAACCGCCTCGGCGAGGGCGGTTCTAACGAGTACCGACAATCTATGTTTTTGAGAAGAAATAAGAAAATTAATGTATACCCCTGTAAACCCCAATTTTACTTTTTAAAAGTGGGTTTTAACAGGATCAGAATTATATAGGTATGTTTTCTTGATGTTGCCTTACTAAGGGGTCGGGCCTGAACACTGAAACACAGGTTCGACGGATAGCCAGAAGAGTTTTTTTTTTTTTTTTCTCGCGAAGTGATCCATATATACTCCTATACAGTTTCATAGTAGCACGTGTTTGGTATGGCAGAGAAAATTAGAATAACAAATTACCCTGTTAGCATTCTGATGAAATCTGTAATAGATCGTTATCGGCCTGACATAGTTTTAAACAAAATGCTAACCGGGTACGATCTAACGTCATGCTGTGCTAACTTTAATAAGACATTCCCAGTTAGCATTCTCATTAAATCTATATTTGACAGATATCGGCCAGACAAGATTCCTGTCGGGCCGATAACAATCCGATATAGATATTAACAGAATGTTTACTGGGCGCAGTCTAATGTCATGTGGCGCTGACTTTAATAAAACAGTCCAAGCTAGCATTCTAGTTAAATTTATATTGGACCGTTATAGACTATACAGGATTTCTATCGGACCGATAACGGTCCAGTATAGATTTAAGTAGAATGCTAGCTAGGGTCAAACATTGCAGGTCAGATATGGGGAAATCTAATATCATCGCAAGTGTTTGGTGTAGTAGAGAACAAAACAGTTACAGAAGAAGACCTGATGTTGTGTGGTGCCAACTTCTGCCCATCGATGGCTAAAGATATCTCAAATCTTGAGAGGCCTGCGGTAGAAAAGGTTTGTTTTGGATCTTTAACGTTTGCGTCTTTATTAGTAGGAACATGAACCTAACTCTACACGAGGTCCTCCCCACCGCCCCCACTCCCCATCCCCCCCCCCCCACCCCACCTCCACCCCCCCCCCCCCCCCCCCCCCACAGTTGTGTGTGTGGAAAGTCGTTTGTTTTGCCTGCCGCTTTACACAGAAGAGATAAATTTGCAAACTTTTGTCATGATTAAATGCAAAACCATTTGTCGTAGCTAAATATGCATAAAAAAGTTTTATTCTAGTCATTGGTTTAGAAAAGTCAAATATTTTCACTTTTTCCCATGGTAAAAATGAATGCAAATCATGCAGAAATGTGCAGGGTACGTAACTTGGAGACAGATTTTCAACAGGTTCAGCTTGTTTATTTCTATAATTTTCACAATATTATTGTAAACAATTGTAAATTCAGCGAAGAAAAATAAAAACAAATCTTTTCTCAGACAAAAATTAAAAAAAACATGTCGCAGCGATATCGGAATGACTTTGTTACAATGTTGTGTGATTACTGGATTACATAAATTCCAGTGAGAAACTTAACTCTTTCAGCTTTGAGCCAGATGAGGCGATTCATCAGGATCTACGCTGTTTGAATTCAGATTTTACATTTCAGACATAAACTTATTTGCAAAGAATAGTTTGTTAGAATTGCGAAAGAAAATTTGGCGCCGAAACATTTAAGTTAAATACACGCGAAATTATTTTGAATGCCCGCCTGGACTGTGCATCTACGCAGTCTGATCATGACATACGCAGTCTTCTAAGGTGATTCCAAGATCTCGCGATTTAAGTGGAATTGCTACACTTTCAAATGAAATTACCCTGACAAAGAAAGATTTGCCTCCCTCCTTATCCAGGGCTTCTCTTAAAGGAATGAATTAGTCCCTAAAGAAAGACGGTTTTCCTTTAAGAGTAACCCTATTTTTGTACGATTTAGAGTGGCCATTGTGTCTGCACACGTTTTTTTTTTTTTTTTTTTTTTTGCAAAATGGCGGCAAAATGTTTGAGATGTATCCTTTCATCTTAATCCATGAAGCTATTACTACAAGAGACGATACTTTGAAATATACTTTTGGTTTATTTATCTGAGAAAGAAAGGCTTGACATTTCATGCAAATCGTCTGCCTAGCAAGTGTAAAGTCTTATTTTCTCTGAAAAATAAAATCAAATTAGAATGTCGTCTTCTAATAATCTACTTTGTACTTTAAGGGTTAAGAAGCGAACTGAGCCTACGCACAGTCCCGCCTATGAATACAAAGATCCCACTTTAGTAATAGATAGTAATCAAAACACTGGCAGCACTGGTGGGTCGATTGTCTCTAAATGTAGGCTGGGAAAATGGTCCTGAACGGAGACTTAAGACTGTATCATTTAACGCTTAACTTCCTGTCATCACGAAAACATGCCTATATAATTTTAACCCCCTTAAACCCAACTTTTATACAGTAAAACTGGGGTTTACAAGGGTATACATTATTTTTCTTATTTCTTATTCCTGCTCTAAACATAGATTGTGGGTACTCGTTAGAACCGCCTCGCCGAGGCGGTTCTAACGGGTATCCACAATCTATGTTTTGAGCAGAAATATGGAAAATATGAGAGTTTTTCATCTGACTTTTTTTTATTTTTTGGAGGCGAAATTTTCTATATATTGGAATATGCGTGTTCTCGCAATGAAGTTTAGCAGACAATGCAGACCCTGATCAGACACCGCATACTGCGGTGTCTGATCTGGGTCTGCACTGTTTGCCAATGTCCCAGCGCTAAGCCCAGTCCGGGTTTTAGAATATAGTTCTGTTCGGCGACAACAGTTTGTGAGTTTCATATCGTAAACATTTGGTAAGTCTGTTCAATGTGCGGTTTCATTTCGTTGGTCAATGATAATCACGTGGAAAACAACCTTAAGGAAATGTTGGTGTATGCATATTCTGGATCGATTGTAAACAATCGACCCAAAAATTACCAATTTTCATCAGGTGTACACAATTTGTGGGATATATATTGCCTCTGCGCTTCTGGGATTCCTTCTTATATGCGTTGGTCTTGATCCAATCACACTTGACAAGGAAGAGGGTGAAGAAAAAAGGAAGTTATCATTTCGTCTGACATTAGAAACCATTCAACATCTGAGACGGTCCGACTATCAGAAACTACTAGTGGTACTCACAATTTACAGTGGCGCAGAGCAGGGTCTTCTCGTAGGCGACTATACAAAGGTAATTATCAAAGTTAGCTCCCCAAACTGACAGAATATTAACGAAAACAAAACGGTTACTGATACATCTCATTTACGTTAACGATCCTGTGTGAAATGTCCACTAAGCAATCATTCTAAATATAACATTTTTTTTTTTCAACCCAAATGTATTGATATTCTTTTTATTGCTCCATGTGTTATGCGTGCTCATTAGAAGCGCCTCCACGAGGCGCTTCTAATGAGTACCCGTAACATATTCTTTAGAAGAGAAGGTAGAAAAACATTTATCTTGGCGTCCCTCTTATCCAGAGCTATGTTGGCTATGACGTCCCCACGTTAATATATATGGGCCGTGCCAAGCGTTGTGTCTTCGAGCAAGCGCAAAATGCTGAGATTCAGATTTATCCCGCGCATGCGCAGTCTTATCCGAGCATTTGTTTTCCATGGATACATTTTATAGTGTCAAATGATTCTGTTAGCGGAATATGAAGGCCCTGATCAGACTGCGCGGATGCGCAGGCTGATCCGAGCCTTTGCTGTCCGCATATGCTCGAAGACTTTTTCGCATGGCGCAACCCATATTGTGAAAAATGCTGACTGTTCGGCCGTAAGTACATTAAGACATACTTATACATTAAACAAGATACATAGAAGCAATATAACAAATTAAAGGCTCCATATTCCTCAAAAATAGATATTTTTATCCAAGACAGGCTTAATAAATTGATATATAACATTAATACGATCATAAAATGTGGCATCTGACAGCCTGTAAAATTTCAGTTAGTCTCTCGTTTTTGAACTAGATCAAAAATGAAATGATTTTTTTATCATATCTCTGAATTAATGTTGGCAACATTTATTCAGAGATACGATGAAAAATAACTTCATTTCAAGAATGAGAGACTGACTGAAATTTTACAGGCTGTCAGGTGCAGCATTTTATAATTGTATTAATACCATACATCAATTTATCAGTCCTTTCTTGGATAATAAAATCGCTATTTTTGAGGAATATTGAGCCTTTAAATGTGGTCATCTTTTACTACTGACCGTTCTAAGGCGGTGAATCTAGTGTTGTTCGTTCTGTGTGGGCCTTGCAACTGCTAACTTTTGTGTGTGTGTGTGTGTGTGTGTATGTGTGTGTTTACTGTCCTGGTTTGTAACATGTGTACTGTCCGTCGTAGTTCGTTTACTCTTCCTCTTGGCGTCATTGGTAGGCAATGTTCTGTGACTATGATATTTCCTGGACATCATCTTTAGTCTTTATTATTTTGACTGTGACCTCTTATTAGAAAAATGTTTCTATCCAAGTTCAAGGATGGAATCCTTTTCAGTGAAATGGTTAATTGTGTAGTGTTCCACTTTTCATTATTACCAGTCTTTACCCCTTACAGACTGAATAACCTCTCCCACACTATATATTGGAAGAGCCCATTTTCGATTTTAGGTATGTCTGGCTATATGATGCAGATATTCCTAAAGAAAAATGGTTGAACTATTTGCAAAAGTGGAGACTCTGATCAGACGCCGCGTTCTGCGGCATCTGATCTGGGTCTGCAATCTTTGCCAGTTACCCGTTTAGCGGTCTCCAGTCTTCAATGGGAATCTTTGGGATGCATCCCACAGTTTTCCTTAATTCTGACAAGGTGAAAATTATAAATACTTAGGAGAGAGGGGCCTAGAAAATGATAAGTAATTACTTACGGAATGTTAAGCTTATATCTATTCATGAATAATGAGTTTTTATTTGAGTCACCTGAGCTTAGCATTATGTAATATACTAAAAAAATGAAACTCCGGATTTTGGACCATATACCGTTATGGGTCTGTCAAGTACACGAGTTTGCTTGCTTTCAATGCTCTTATGCAAGTCAGATCATCTATCAAGTCTTTTGGTGCCTCGAAAAGGTTGGGCTTCATGACTGTGGCATTTTCTAGGCATCTTCACTAATAGTTTTCCATAGTTTCCAGTTTGGCCGTTCTAAGGCGGTGGTTCTGATGTCGTTTGTTATGCCTTGGGGCAGCGCTCACTGTGGGGCTTTTTCCATGTTTTGTCTTGTTCGTTGTCTTATTGGTCTGTTAGATGGATCACCTCGTTTCGGAAAAAGAAGCTTGCTACTTTGCTTTCTTTGATTTGTGGCGTGTTTACTGTCTTTTATGTTTTTTTTTTTTTTTTTTGTTTTTTTTTTTTTTTTTGTTTTTTGTTTTTGTTTTTTTGTTTTTTTTATTGTTTGTTTTGCTCTTCCTCTTGGTGTCATTGATAAGCTATATTCTGTGATTGTGGTTCTTCATCGACATCTTCTATTCTAATTTTGCTAATGCAAAGTGGCTTGCAAGTTTCCATTTATGTTGTCAGTTAATCAGAAGTGATTTGTTTTGCAGTTCTTGGGCAGTGCTCGTGAAAGGATAGAGCTAAACACTAAAAAAGTGTGCTTCGTGCTTAAATGAAAAGAAGCCAAATGCGATGGAGTATTGTTTCCTTTTTTACAACTGCTGACATTTTAGTCATGGTTTAATAACTATAGTATGTATGTATGTATGGATGTAAGTTGCAATCTGTATTATGCTTGCTAGAAATGTGATCAACTTTTGTGACAACTAAACACAGCCTGGCAACAGCAGGAAACTATGGAATGCACAGTTATGTCTCATAGAAAACATACTGTGAGCTTCCTTGATGATAAAGTCCTCACTGTATTGATGCAACAGCCACATATGATGCATATAGTCTGTGTATGAGGCTTAAGGAATAAACAGAAAAAAATGCCAGTTTAGCAGTAATAAATATTATTTCCAGTCTTTTGTTGGTTGTGCTCTGGGAATCGAGAACATAGGCTATGTGATGATCTGCTATGGTGTTGTCGATGCTATTTGTTCTCTGACATTTGGAAGAATGGTGCAATATGTTGGTCATATTCCATTCTTTGTTCTTGGTAATACCTTTCGTCTGTCCTTTTTCATTACATTGCCCATTTTGTTTTATTATTACTATTTATACACGACTATTTTTCACACACTTCTATAGGCTTGAACAGAATAATAATTCAACAGAAGCGTATTCACGTACATTTTTGGAACTTCAACGCCTCATCTGTGGAATAAATAGCAGAGTTAAGTACATAGGCATATTGAGAACATGTTCTACTAGCCTCCTTTTAACATTTAACTTCATGGTGGATGTGGTGCGATTCTGTTCTTGTTGTTGCAGGCAGAGGCACTAAAATAAATTACAATTGACTCACGCTATCTCGACCTCGCTTATCTCGAATAACTGCTTATCTCGAAGTGAAAATCTGGTCCTTGCCTAAACATGAAAATCTAACAACATGTAAAAAATATTGTGGAAAAGAGGAGAAAATTGCTCCTAAGGAGCAATTTCTCCTCTTTTCCACAATATTTTCAATATATCTCTAACTTCAAGAGTCCAATTACATATATATATTTGTTAAATGTGGTTAATCGAATTAGTTTTTTCCTCATTTCTGCAAATCTGATATGTCGAGGTACGGATATCTCGAAGTATTTTAGAGAGTCCCTTGGAATTCGAGATAACGGGAGTCGACTGTACATCAATTTTACATATGCATGTAATATATTTTGATCATTTGCGCAGTGTGGGGAATCCACGTGACCAAATGACTGAGTGCAAAGAGTTTATTACTATTTTAAGCTCCGCATCAGGTATGATCTTTTAGAATGTCTCGATTTATAACTGATGGAATTTGTTCAGTTAAAGCGCAGAGTACGCGAAAAGTGAAGCTCTTTCTGGTATTGTAAGCGCTATTCTGCAATCTGGTCTGATTCTCGAGAACAGTCGGAGAATGTTTTTCGTCAAAATTCATGTACATTGTCCAGGTAGCCTAGATTGACAGCACAAACATGCCTAGACTGTTCTCGAGAATTTTACCAGATCGCAGAATAGCGCTCACACCACCAGAAAGAGCTCGATTTTCCGCGTACTCTGCGCTTTATTTGAACAATTTTCATTTGGTATGAATAGAGATATATAAAAAAATCCTACTGTATGCGGAGCTAAAAATAGTAACAAACTCCGCGTACCTAGTCATTTGGTCACGTGGATTCCCCACACTGTGACACCCCTTGTGGGTATTTGACATCCCTTGTGGATGTACAAGAGATGTCTATTGAGTTTCTCTCTCTCTCTCTCTTTCTCTCTCTCTCTCTCTCTCTTTAAGGCGACTGGTACACTTTCAAGAAAGACAACTCTGTCAAAACCGTTTTGCTCCCTTTTGAAATTGGTCTACACTAAAATGAATGAATTTTGCTCCCCTTGGAGTAAACTCTTTCCCTTTAGAATAAACCTTTTTTAGAAGGAGATTGGTGTAGAGGAAAGCCAACAGGAAGTCACAAAAGTTGTCTTCTTTGCAAAAAATGGTGGAAAATCCACCAGGTGTATCAATTTACCCTAACGGCTTACCAATATCATGAGAAAAATGGTATTACATTATATGGAGACACAATTCACCTCATGTTTATATTATTGTGGCAGTCAGATCTAAATACAGTCGAACCTCAATAGTTGGAACACCAATGGCACGTTTACCATGGCTAATTCGAACTCGTTTTTGAGTCCTTACGCAATTCTTCCGATAGCTCAGAAAAACAAATATTTAGTGATTTCTTTTTATTTTATCGTGAAATTGTATGTTGTGGTTACTAATTAGAATCGCTTCATCGAGTACACTCAACATACCATTATTGAGGAGAAGATCGAAAAGATTTTCCTAAACTATCGTCATTTGCTTCCTGACCTGGCGCTATGATTAGCCCTCAGTTGCTCGAATTACCCATATCTCGAACAAATTCCCATGGTCCCAAAGATATTTAAGCTTTGAAGTTCGACTGTATGTTGAATCTTCTCTATTTTCTTTCGCTAGCATTCCTAGTCCACGGTGGTTGTATGGTGGCGTATCTGTTGTGGCGACCCGATCCGAATATGAAGTATATGTTCTATATCTTTGCTGGACTTTGGGGTCTTGGGGATGCTGTTATCCAAACACAGATAAATGGTAATATTACTACAGAGCTCCAGATAAGACAAACTAATTGGATAAAACCTTTTTTTTTATTTCTGCAAAGTAATATAATTTGTGTACATATTATGTTTTTGTGCAGATATAAGAAATATAATACTTATATATTATAGAACCCTGGTCCTGCTGAACCCGGATAAACCCTGCCTTTGCAAACAGCGTAGATCTAGATCAATTGGCTTCAACTGATCTATATCTGCACTGTTTGTCAATTAGAATGTGAATTTGTATCAGCAACCTGGTTTAAAACACTGCCATAAGAAGAAATGCTTCATTCGGTCAGAATTAAGACACCCGTCCTCTGTTTCACCACTCTACGTATGTAGTAAAAAAAGCATAATCAGGGGGAAGCTTACATGATGCTTTCACGAGGCTGAATCGGCGTTCAGGCTAACTGACGACTCCTTCGTTATTTTGGTCCAGAAAGCTGGCGCTTGACTATCAGTATCTGTGGCCGCGCCTTTTCAATAAGCGGTTTCATAAATAAAAATGTTACCTTGACTGTTTCTCTGGCTTTAAACACAGCCATAGGAAGAAATGCTTCATTCGGTCAGAATTAAGACGCCCCGTTCTCGTCCTCTGTCTCACCACTCTGTGTAGTAAAAAAGTGAAATCAGGGTGAAGCTTACATCATGCTTTTACGACGCTGAGTCGGCGTTCAGACTAAATGATGGCTGTCTCCTTCTTCCGGTCCAGAAGGTTGGCACTTGACTATCGGTCTCTGTGTTCGGGCCCATCATGGTCCTGTTTGTGGTTTTCTTGTTTTCTGGCTTCACGTCATCATTGTTTTTTTTTTTTAGCTCACCTGAGCCGAAGGGGCAAGGTGAGCTAGCTATTGTGATCACTCACCGTCCGTCGTCGTCGTCCGTACGTCCGTCCGTCCGTCCGTCCACAATCTTTAAACAACATCTCCTCCTAAACCACTGGTTGGAATTTGACCAAGAATGATCCTTGGTTGGTCCTCTTTTAAAGTTGTTCAAATGGTTCCGGTCCATTGCATATCAAGGTCACAGGAGCTAAAAATAGATTTTGTAACTAAAAACTTAAAAAGCCTTCTTGTCCGAAACCACTGGACTGTTTTCATTACAATGTTGCAAAAATGTTCCTTTGGTGATCGTCTACCAAGATTGTTGAAGCCATTTGGATTCGTCAAAAAACATGGCCGCCAGGGGGCGGGGCTTATTTTCCCTATATATCCATATAGAAAACTTTAAAAATCTTCTTGTCAGAAACTACTAGACCGATATCCATATAATTTTGCAGAAATGTTCCTTTGGTGATCCTCTACCAAGATTGTTCGAGCCATTTGGATTCGTCAAAAAACATGGCCACCAGGAGGCGAGATTATTTTCACTATATATCTACATAGAAAACTTAAAAAATCTTCTTGTCAGAAACCACGGGACCGATTTCAATATAATTTTGCAGAAATGTTCCTTTGGTGATCCTCTACCAAGATTGTTCAAGCCATTTGGATTCGTCTAAAAACATGGCCGCCAGGGGGGTGGGGGCGAGGGGGCGGGGCTTATTTTCCCTATATATCTATATAGAAAACTTAACAAATCTTCTTGTCAGAAACCACCGGACCGATTGCAATATAATTTGGTAGAAATTTTCCTTTGGTGATCCTCTACCAAGATTGTTCAAGCCATTTGGATTCGTCAGAAAACATGGCCGCCATGGAGCGGGGCTTATTTTCCCTATACATCTGTATAGAAAACTCTAAAAAACTTCTTGTCAGAAACCATTGGACCGATTTCATTATAACTTGGCAAAAATGTTTCCTTGGTGACCCTCTAACATGATTGTTCAAGTAATTTTGATTCTTCAAAAAACATGGCCACTAGGGGTAGCGGCTTATTTTCCCTGTATATCTATATAGAAAACTTAAAAAATCTTCTTGTCAGAAACCAATGGACCGATTTCAATATAACTTGGCAGGAATTTTTCTTTGGTCACCCTCTACCAAGGTTGTTCAAGCCGTCATGATCCGTCAAAAATATGGCTGCAAGGGGGCGGGGCTTATTCCCTATATATCTATATGGAAAACTTGAAAAAATTATTCTTGTCAGAAACCACTGGACCGATTTCAGTATAACTTGGCAGAAATGTTTCCTTGGTGACCCTTTACTAAGATGTTTCAAGCCGTCATGATTCGCAAAAAAAAATGGCTGCTAGGGGCGGGGCTTATTTTCCCTGTATATCTATATAGAAAACTTGAACAAATCTTCTTATCAGAAACCACTGGACCAATTTCAATATAACTTGGCAGACATGTTTCCTTGCTGACCCTTTACCAAGATTGTTCAAGCAGTCATGATTTGTCAAAAAATATGGCTGCTAGGGGTGGGGCTTATTTCCCCTATATATCTATATAGAAAACTTTAATGATCTTCTTCGTCAGAAACCACTGGACTGAATTAAATATATCATTGCAGGAATGTATCTTATGTAACCCTCTATCAAGATTGTTCAAGCCGTCATGATTCGTCAAAAAACATGGCTCCCAGTGGGTTGGGCTTATTTTTCCCTATATATCTATATAGAAAACTTTAAAATTTTTCTTGTCCGAAGCTACTGGTCCGATTTCAATATAACTTGGCAAAAATATTTCCTTGGTGACCCTCTACTAAGATTTTTCAAGTAATCGAGATTAGTCAAAAACATGGCCGCTAGCGGGTGGGGCTTATTTTCCCTATATATCTATTTAGAAAACTTTAATAATCTTCTTGTCAGAAACCACTGGACCGATTTCAATATAACCTGGCAGGAATGTTTCTTTGGTGACCCTCTTCCAAGGTTGTTCGAGCTGTTATGATTCGTCAAAAAACATGGCCGCTATGGGGCGGGGCTTATTTTCCCTATATATCTATATAAAAAAAAAATTAAAAATCTTCTCGTAAGAAACCGTTGGACCAAGTTCAATGTAATTTGGTAGGAATGTTGCTTTGGTGACCTTCTACCAAGATTGTTCAAGCCTTCATGATACGTCAAAAAACATGACCCCAGGGGGGCGGGGCTTATTTTCCATATATATCTGTATAGAAAACTTTGAAATTCTTCTTGTCAAATACCCCCACAACGATTTCAATGTTGCTTTGGTGACCCTCTACCAAGAATGTTCAAGCAATCTTGATTTGTCAAAAAGCATGGCTGCTAGGGGGTGGAGCTTATTTTCCCGATATATCTAGATAGAAAACTATGAAAATCTTCTTGTCAGAAAACACTGAACCGATTTCAATTTAACTTGGCAGGATTGTTTCTTTGGTGACCCTCTACCAAGTTTGTTCAAGCTGTCATGATTCGTCAAAAAAATGGCCCTTAGCGGGTAGGGCTTTATAGCTATATAAAACACTTTAAAAACCTTTTTGTCAGAAACCACTGGACCAATTTCAATATAACTTGGCAGAAATGTTCCTTTGGTGACCCTCTTTCAAGGTTTAGTTCAAGTTGCCATGATGCATTAAAAAGAAAAAAGAAAACATGGGGATGGGGGTGGTGGGGTGGGTGCAGGGCTATAAAATTCAGAGCAGTGAACTTGGCTGAAACTTCAACAGTAAGTATGTAAATCTGTTTGCTCAGGTGAGCGATATAGGACCATCATGGTCCTCTTGTTTTGTTGTTGTTGTTGTTGTTGTTGTTGTTGTGTGTGTGTGTGTGTGTGTGTGTGTGTGTGTGTGTGTGTGTGTGTGTGTTGTTTTTTTCACAGTATTAATTATATGAGCCAGCGCAAGACGAAACCTACAAAATGGCATGTGCGCCCAGCGAAGACTCAGATCAGCCTGGGCATCCGCCCAGTCTGATCAGAGTCTTCTCTGTCCGCATGAAGAAAGCTTGGGTCCTTAGCTACCCATTGAGCGCGCAGCGAAGACTCTGATCAGACTGGGCGGATGTCCAGGCAGATCTGAGTCTTCGCTGGGCGCACAAGCCATTTTGTAGGTTTTCTCATACGCCGGCTCAATTAGGTTTCTTTGTAATGTTTCACTGATGATATATAGGAGTCCTATGTGGACCGAACATATGTTTGTATTTTAGAGATGCATAAGGATTAAGGGTGAACTTTCGCGCTAGTAAAACTGGGTTAAGCCCCGCGCCCTAATCGCTTTTCTGCTGACGATTCCAAGGCGGTTCTACTGTTTGCAATGCTTCTTTGTTCGTGCGTCGGTGGTTTCATAGGTGACATTTGTTTTTGTCATTGTTTATTTCTCATCTCTCCTTCTTTTGATGCCTTGGGAATGTTGTGCTTCGTGACTGGGCATTTCCTTGGTATCTTAACTTATACGCTTTCAGGTCAACGGGGTGTAGTCATACACCTTATATGACAGCATAGCTTTACAGTCTTCTACAGTCTTTACAGTCTTCTACAATTTTACACAGAGGCACACTGACAAATAACAAATATAGTATTTTTTTCTAGTTTTTTTTTTTTTTTTTTTTGTCCTTTTCATTTATGTATACCATACAGAATTAAGGAAAATGTGTAGCCACACGTCCGTTTAGTAAGAGTTCTTCTAAATTTCAGTTTATCGGCCGCAACGTAAGAAAAAGTACCTTCAGGTATGTGCGCCCAGCGCAGCCCAGCACAAGCTGATCTGAATCTTCACTGGGCGCATTTTGGATTGCCAAGGATGAAAAGTTTCTTCATGTGAACAACACAGACTCTGATCAGACTGCGCAGATGCGCAGGATTTGAATCTTTGTTGGGCACACATGTGAGAAGGTACGTGATTTGAGTCTTTGTTGGGCGCACATGTGAGAAGGTACGTTTTCGCACATTGCGGCTCATGTCAATTTCCATTGTAGCTCTCTATGGATTTCTCTTCTCGAAAAATACAGAAGCAGCTTTCGCCAACTACCGTCTCTGGGAATCTCTAGGATTTATAATCTCATTCGCTTATCAAAATTTTCTCTGCACCAACGTGAAGATATATATCTGCCTGGGCTGTCTGATTGTAGGTATGCTTTTGTATGGAGTTTTGGAGATCAAGTTAAGAACAGACAAGAAGAGATAGATGAACACCGGAGTACTTAAAATTTTCAAAGACTTTACTTTTGCCATCTGTTCGGAAAAATAAAAAAGCTAAAAGGTTGCCCTTGGTAACAAAGATCACACAATTGAGCGAGAATCAGAGACTCGGTTTTATTAAGTCTCTTCATTTATAGCTGTGAAGTTTGCGAGACTGCGTACGTTCCCTAGCACGGACTTATGAGGTATTCGATTTTCAAGGTATAACCAGCATGGGTTCAGTGATCCCAAGGAAATAAAAATTTAATCTGTTTTATAGTATAGTTTGAATCATCTTTAAAGACTGTTTCTGACCTACAGCAAGTAGTTTATCTTAAAAAAAAATAATGTGATCAACCTGAAGTCTCTAAAGATGCATAAATGTACAATTTTGAAGACAACAAATATACGCTTGAACCCCACGCTAAGAGGACGGAATATACACCAGGGTCCAGTTGTTCAAAACTAGCGATGTCGTTAGCTAACGTATCGTTAAAACTTTGATCATTAAATATGGCATATACGTTAATATTTTTTGCTGAAAAATGTGAGTAGCTTTTGTATTTGCAATAGCTACTCACATTTTATTTTTCAGCAAAAATACCTGTGAATTAGATATTGTACTTACTAGAACACTTAACATTTTGACCACTAACAAGCTTCTTAAGCTAACAACTGGGCCTAGGTATGTATTGCGCCATTTCCGCCAAGGTTTCTGTTTACTTCCTTGCACGCCAAGCCCATTCTGTAAAGGTGTCTATTGCTTGACTGTCATGTTTTACGAAATCCAAAATATTGCTAACCATAAATAAAATGATTAATCTAAATGATGTGTTGCTTAATAGCCAGTAGCTTCCCAAAACGGACAATAGCCCACTGGGACAATAGCTCAATAGGACAATAGCCCATGGACAATATCCCACTGGACAATAGCCCACTACTAAATTTGGCAGGGAGGACAATAGCCCACCGTTTATCAAAAAGGGTTCAAAAATCATATTTTGAACATTTTCGCTCCAACCAATATCTTACTATTTTCACCTTTGAGGTGACTTTCAGTACATGACATTAGTAGTTAGGCCAAAAAATAAAAAGAGAAAATTTCTGCCTATCTAAATTGGAGCAGTGGGGAGGGGTGGGGGGCTTTAATCCTACTATACGTGAAGTGTTTCAAAGTACATTAGGTACATAATGTATGTTTTACATTATTATAAAAAAAATATAATAATTGAGTATTGTTTATGCTTTTTCATTATGAAAATTAATTTATATGTGAAAATGACTGATGCTTTCACAATCTAAATAATGTCAAATCTGATGAAATATGAGACAGATTTACCTAAAATGTACATATCTACATGTATTATACATTTTCAATGTTGAATGAAAGTTTTAGCCGTAATATTTTCTTGAGTACATTAAATATAGAATGTCAAATTCCATTGTTTTTTGAAAAAAACATAATATAAATAATATTACTGAATTCTACCAGTAAATAATATCAAATCTGCTGCAATATGAGATACATTTACCAAGAAGTACATATCTAATATACATATTTATTGTTGAATGAAGGTTTCAGCAATAATATTTTCTTGATCACATTAAATGTAGATTGAGGCATTTTGTCAAATTTCATTGTTTTTGATAAGAATTTAATAGAAATCTTATTATGCCATAATGTTGTAAGTGCAAATGAAATTCCCATGCACATACAATCTTCTGGCGTTAAATATATACTACTCAAAGTTTGCTAAGGATCACATTTTATAATGTCTACTACTTTTAATAGATTGAAACGACATGAGAAATTAGATCATTTTTGGAAGCGTTATTCATTCAAGAATTCATTTTTAATAAAGTAATGGCCAAGTAAGTGTTCATTGATGCGTGAATATGGCAGATGGAACGTAAGGGTCGAAAATCAACATTTTTAGGATTGCTGGCAGAAATCTGAAAAGCAGGAAAATCACTAGTCTGTAAGTTTTAGCTTAGTTAATAGCGTGTATGGTGCCCGTGGGCATTGATTACGGCCTGACATCGCCGTCGCATGCTACCGATAAGTCTACGGAGCTTATGCTGAGGAAGCTGGGCCCACTCCTCAATGAGAGCCTCTCTGAGCTCCCGGACAGTTGCTGGTTGGACCTGGCGAGAAGAAATGGCTTTCTGCAGCATATCCTATGCATTTTCTAGGGGATTTAAATCAGGGGATCTCGCTGCCAATCCAATCGCACAATTGCAGCTTGCTCAAGGTACCGGTTGGTGATGCGGGCCATATGTGCACGGGCATTATCATCCATCAGAATGAAATCAGGACCTATAGCACCTGCATATGGGCGAACATGAACATCCAAAATTTCATTGACGTACCTCTCTGCCGTCAGTGTGCCGTTATCGATGACGTGCAGGTCCGTTTTCCCCTGAGCGCTAATTCCCGCCCACACCATAACTGAACCCCCGCCATAGCAATCATGCTCTGCAATACAAACTTCAGCAAAACGTTCATTTCGCATCCTCCAGACCCTAGCACGCCTGTCAGTGAAGTCCACACAAAACCTGGACTCATCAGTGAAAAGAATGGGGGTCCAGTCATTAAGGGACCACGTAACATGATCTCGTGCCCATTCTAAACACTCCTGAACAAGGTGTCGAGTCAATGGGATGCGTATTGCAGGTCGTCGTGACCTCATGCCAGCTTCATGCAACCGATTTCTAATGGTCTGCGTACTTATACGAACACCGGTACCGTTCTGCAATTCGCTACGTAACGTTGTTGCGTTGTTGAACCGGTGACGTCGGGCTTGTAGAGCGATAAATCGGTCTTGAGCTCGAGTTGTTGAGCGTTCACGACCTCCGGCGTGCTGATGCATTACGTTTCCAGTCAAATGGAATCGAGTCCACATTCTTGAGACAACGCTCTGGGACACCCCAAGAACACGAGCAACCTCCCTCTGTGACAACACAGCCTCAAGCATTCCAATGCCCCTGTTCATCTCTTCTTCGCTTAGACGACGCCTAACTTGTCGGTCTGCCATACGTTAAATTCGATCAAAATTTGACGATAACACAAGCAAAACCTTGTTTCAGGTACACATGTACATGAAGGCAAATGGCCATAAATCAACGATTTTCACGGGTAGGCCTCTTCCCATGCTTCTCGTGCAAAATGTACATGTCAAATCAATAACTGCATTACACGTTTATGAGGCCCGAACATCGATTTACCTTTAGTAGCAATTTGGTTATATATGGTGGTAATATGAACAAAATATCTGACATCAGAAAAGTGATCCTTAGCAAACTTTGAGTAGTATATATAGTATAAATAGACGATTATACAAAATTAAAGTGAAATTTGCCTATTTCTTCCAGGTGTTTAATTGTTTTAATATTTACATCGATATATTTTAAATACAAATTCAGTCTTTTGTCTGTATATAGTCAAAACATTAATTTTCATATGCAATTATACAGTGTGTGTTTTACTCATTTATACCCTGTGTCTACCAAATAAATCATGAGTAATATGTATAGAAACAGAAATTTCAAAATTAAAAAAAAAAAATAGTCTGTACTGTGATTTATGAATACTTATTTTTAAACTCATTACATACTCAATTTCTTAATTAAATGCATAATTTACATTTAAATGGGCTATTGTCCTAGTGGGCTATTGTCCCAGTGGGCTATTGTCCTAGTGGGCTATTGTCCTACACGCGTGGAAATGATTCAACACAGTTGTGCCACAGAACGCGGCTCTGATTTGGGTCTATACGGTTTCCATTAAGTAAAGGAATTTCTAAAACGCATGGAAATAATAAAAACATCCCAGACACCATTTTTGTTGGAAACGGACCTTTCCTATCCAAAGAGTTGAGGTAGGAACGTAAATCTACATCGGGCCGTCATCGGCCCGTCAGCTACCCTGACGGGCCGATGACGGCCCGATATAGATTTACGTAGAATGCTGACTGGGAAGTCCGATATAGATTTAAGTTTGTATTAACTGCGTAAATTCAGGCCTATTTACGCACCTGATGTTACAACTGGTTAGCATAAATGTTTTCAGAGACGATGACTTTTATTTTAATATTAAAATATTCAGCTCCCGCTGTTATATACAAGCAGATAAAAACAAAACTATAAAATCAATGTATAATGTATTCGTTTTGTTGAATTGGGACGCAAATTCTTTGAGCACAAGGGTTTTCCTTTTTAGCATTTTCAGACATTCAGCAGTGCACCTTGCTTCCTCTAGGCATGTGCTATCCAGTCATAGTCATCTTCACATACGCCGGGGACAATACAGGGGCGAATCCAGGATGATTTTTGTGGGAGTTCGATTTGATCGAATTACCGTACTTGCTGTACGTATTCGAACAGACTTGCCTGAGCAAACAGTGTAGACCCAGATCAGACACTCTTTGCCACTCTTCCAACAATAATTTTACATATATTCATAGGTAGTAAAATGGACTTGTAAAGAAGTATAAGGTAAAGAGTAAGATGTGTGAATTTTTATGGTAAATATGGTATCCCAAATTTATCAGATTTATCCAAAATTTCCCATGAAAATGAAACTTTGCGTCCCAGTGGGTTCGACTGAACCACCCCCCCCCCCCCACACACACACACACACATACACACACACTTGTTGCTCAATACATAAGCTTCCCCAGACAGCTTGTTTGGAAATGGTTTGTCTTCTAGCTTGGCATGGTATACTGTCCATGCCTCGGAAATATATAGGCGATGTAATCGCACTACGGTGATACCGTCTCCCAGCAAGCATTCTACTTAAAACTATATCGGAAAATTATCGGCCCGACAGGAAACCTGTCGGACCAATATCGCCGTGATATACATTTTAGTCGGATTCCGGTGCCATCACAGCCTAGTCCATGTACATTGCCAAAGTGCGATATGGCATCTTTCAAAAACTGGTTTCTTCTTTAGCCATTTTGTATTCGCTGTGTAAATTCAGGCCTGATTGCGCTACTGATGTTACAACTAATTAGCATAAATATTTTGAGAGACAATTACTTTTATTTAAATATGCAAATATTCAGCTCCAGCTTTGCTATACAAACCGATGAAAAACAAAATTTAAATCAGTGTGTTCTTTCGTTTTGTTGATTGGGAACGCAAATTGTTCGAGAACAAGAGTCTCAGTAAGCATTCTATACATAAATCTGCAGCGGGCCGTGATTGGGCCGACAACGGCCCGCGGTAGATTTATAAAGAATGCTAGCTTGAGTTTTCCTTTAGCATTTTCAGACATGCAGCACGTTGCTTCCACTAATCATATGCTGTCCAGTCATTGTCATCTTCGCTTACGCCGAGGACACTAGGCCTTTTTCAGCCAAATAATACGCTTTTGTTTTGCCAAAAAGTATGGAAATTTTCGTTTCTTCTACACAAAAACATATTTTGTGGGTACTCTACAAGACACTTATTATGAGTACCCGAAACATATGTTTTCTTACTGAAATAAAAAAATACTTATATATATGGTAGTTATGTATTAAGTGAGCTGATGGTGGTGCTGTCGTATCTATTTATTTTTTATTTTATTTTATTCTATATTATTTTTTTTATTTTTATTTATTTATTTATTTATTTATTAGCTCACCTGAGCAAGAGCTCAAGGTGAGCTATTGTCATCACCCTATGTCCGTCGTCCGTCGTTGTCCGTCGTCCGTCGTTCATCGTCAACAATTAGTTTGTTAACACTCTAGAGGTCACAGTTTTAACCCAATCTTGATGAAACTTAGTCAGAATGTTTGCCTTTATGAAATCTAGGTCAAGATCGATACTGGGTTACTTGGGGTCAAAAACTAGGTCACCAGGTCAAATCAAAGGAAAAACTTGTTAACACTCTAGAGGTAATAGTTTTGACCCAATCTTGATGAAACTTGCTCAAAATGTTTGCCTCTATTAAATCTAGGTCAAGTTCGAAACTGGGTCTTGATGATTTCTAGGTCAAGTTCGTTCGAAACTGGGTCTTTTGGGGTCGAACACTAGATCACCGGGCCAAATCAGCAGAAAACCTTGTTAACACTCTAGCGGTCACATTTTTGAAGCAATCATCATGAATCTTGCCCAAAATGTTTGTCTTGATGATTTCTAGGTCAAGTTCGAAACTGGGTCACGGAGTCAAAAACTAGGTCACCGGGCCAAATCAGCAGAAAACCTTGTTAACACTCTAGCGATCATATTTTTCAAGCAATCGTCATGAATCTTGCTCAAAATGTTTGTCTTGATGATTTCTAGGTCAAGTTCGAAACTGTCTCACTTGGAGTCAAAAACTAGGTCACCGGGCCAAATCAGCAGAAAACCTTGTTAACACTCTAGCGGTCACATTTTTCAAGCAATCATCATGAATCTTGCTCAAAATGTTTGCCTTGATGATTTCTAGGTCAGATTTGAAACTGGGTCACGTGGTGTCAAAAACTAGGTCACCAGGCCAAACCAGCAGAAAACCTTGCTAACACTCTAGCGGTCACATTTCTGAAGCAATAATCATGAAT
>OZ024827.1:30133333-30385746 GCA_964016985.1 Anodontia alba
GTAATATCCTAAGTACTAAATACACTACAACCTCTTTATAACACGGTTTGTTATAACACAGTTTTGGAAATAACATGCTGGATCCCAAAAATGTATAGATTATACTGAAAAATGACCATAAACAGTCATTTTTCAGTATAATCTATACATTTTTGTTTGGATATAACATGGTCGTTTAACTGACACAGTTTATCCTATGGACCCAAACAAGAGTGTTATACAGAGGTTGTGGTGAAAGATAATTGAGCTAGCAAATGACAAAACCAACAAAATTGTATATGTGCCCAGTGAAGACTCAGATCAGCCTGGGCATCACCCAGTCTGATCACAGTCTTCATTGTGTGCTTAATAGGTAGCTGAGGTCCCAAGCTTTCATCATACAGACAGCAAAGACTTTCATCAAGCTTAGCAGATGCCCAGGCTGACCTGAGTCTTCACTGGGGACACATGTCATTTAGTTTTTTTGTTTTTTTTGTTTTTTTTTTTCATGTGCAGGCTCAAATATAATGGTTGATGAATCAGAGTTCCAGAAAATGGTTTTATCATTTTTGGTGAAATTCAGAGATTTTCCAAAATCCACAAAAAAAAGACTGAGGCAGGGTTAGAAATAAGCAGTTGCCCCCTTGCCTGACATGGGCTAAATTTGATGGGGACAAGCTGTTATTCTTGGTAGGTTGCCTTCCTGGACAGCTTAAAATTGTTGGAGATAATTTTGTTTTATTCTTTGGTCTTTTTTTCTTTGAAATCTTTAAAGGGGAATGCAACCTTAAAAGGTATTGTGCTTTAAAGTAAAGAACTTTACAAACAATGAATTTTGACACAAATTTGATCAAAATCGGTGGAAAATTAAGTAAGTTATAGACAACTGAATATTTTAACATTTGTGGTATAGGTGCTGCCATTTTGAATATTTAATGAGGTTCCATAAAAATTCAAATTCATTTCATAAAGATAGTTATTCTCATAAATTTGGTTTATTTTGAGGGAAACGACTGCTTATCACTAGAACTGAAAGATTATAAAAAAATCTGTAGCAAATTTATTCTTAAAAACCCTTTATAATTAGGTTTTGCATAATTATTTAATTTGGGCTGTGTGACATCACAAAGCCTACAATATAGCAGCATCCATGACAACCATTTTAAATATATTCAAATCACCATAACTTCCTTATTTCTAGGCCGATTTTGAAAAGTCTTGCATTAAAACATTACTAGAACATGCCTATTCAAATATACTGAAAATTTTACCATCGAAAAATGAAAATTTTCAGATAAAAAATTCTGATATTTTGCGTATTTCTGCTCAAAACATAGATGTGGTACTTGTTAGAACTGCCTCACCGAGGCCATTCTAATGAGTACCCACAATCTATGTTTTTGAGCAGAAATAAGAAAAATAATGTATACCCCTGTAAACCCCAGTTTTACTATACAAAAGTGGGGTTTAAGGGGCTAAAAATTATATAGGCATATTTTCGTGATGTATATGGCTTGTCAAGCACTTGATTCCAAAACATACTAACTATTTATATTGCATTCCCCTTTAAATGCATCAATGAAGAAAAACAGGACAGATGATTGAAGATATGAGCCACCTTGTGGGAATTTCAACAAATTGATTCACATGGTCTTGCCACAGTCTTTGCTGTTTTTACGATGTGCAATATGGGAGCCGGCCTCTGTGGCTCAGTTGGATGCCCCGTCCGACTGGAGACCAGGAGGTCATGGGTTCAACCCCCGCTGAGGTCGGCAACATTCTTTCGTGGAGATTTGATCATGAAATATTTTCTATGGTCATTCTCTCCCTTCTGCTGATTCAAGAAGGGCAGTTGTCAATTTCTAGGGAAAGAATGTGCACAACACTGGTTAACCGCTTAGAGGACTAAGCCTGCCCAGTAAACGTATGGTTAGGTAAACTGACTGCACTTGACATGACCCCATTAGGTTGACTGGGCCATAAAACCTCAACACAAGCAATATGGGAAAAAGGTCCTTATGCCATATGCCAACAGCGAAAGTCCAGATGAGCATGCATGCAGTCTGATCTGGACATTTTCCATTTGCATAGCTACAGATAAGAGAGGGTATCCACATATTATTTTTCTTATTTCTCAACGAAAACATATGTTGTGGGTACTCATAAGAAGCACCTCTGCGAGGCACTTCTAATGAGTACCCACAACATATGTTTTTGTCGAGAAATAAGAAAGATACCAGCATTTTTCGGATAAAAAAAGTGCCTTATCTGTTGCTATGATTTGTCAACACATACTACAGTATCCTTTGATTCTGTAAGCAGACAATGAAGGCCAGGATCAGCCTGCACAAATATGCCGGCTGATCAGTACCTGCCATGTCCACAAACTACATAAGGGCCATTTTCGTGTGTTGCTCATCATATAAACTTTCTATAGTTCCTTGACTATTCATAAAGCTAAATGCAGTCTCTCAACAGCTATTGACTATTGATACTGGTCCTTTCTAATCAGAATGCCATTTTGTTGGTAGTCACACACAATGGCTTATATCCATTTTGTAGTAAGTTGTTTTCACGAGCTTATTTTTACCTCTGTAGAGTATTGCAATAAATTACTGTGAATTTTTGCCCCTCCTTCTTTGACTTCTATTTCCATAGCGTAATTGATATTGTTGATGGCTTTATAACCTAATGTAATTTTATTATTAATAATTTGTGTCTGTTTTTGTCAGGAAAAAGTCCAAATTTAGATTTCTTCTGATTTTGACAGCAGAAAGTACAAAGTTCATCAGAAAAAAAATGCAGTATTTAAAATTTGAAGCAACAAAAACTAAAGGTTCTGCAGGGAAAAGACCCTAGCTGTCAGAATGAGGAGTCAGAAACTCCCTTTTCCAAATCTTCATCTGGGCCCAGTTATTCAAAGCGTCATTAGCTTAACGAGCTCGTTAAGGGTAATTTTGTTAACTGTTTTCGTGGATTCAGTATACAGTATTCTGATATTTTTTGCTGAAAAATGTGAGTAGCTTTTGCACTGCAAAAGCTACTCACATTTTTTCAGCAAAAAATTTCAGCATATTTGCATGTCACTTGATGTAAATTTTAACGAATCGTTAACTAACATCGTCGTTAGCTTTGAACAACTGGGCCCTGGAGTTCTGTACATGATGATTAACTTTGCTACTTTAACTTACAAATAGTAATCTTCTTTATTTAAACAATACAGTGACATTTTTCTTTATGCTTACATGGTTATTGTTACAGTTAAATTCAACAAAATAATACACATTGATGTTTCAGCTTGAAAGAATTAAGAAGTCATGTTTTGTTAAAACATCCAGAGTCCAGCAGGGAAGAGTTAGACAAAATAACAGGAAGTGTTCATAAAACTCATGGAAAGATGGGTAGGTTTTTTTTTTTGTTTGTTTGTTTTTGTTTTTTTTGTTTTGTTTTTTTTTTGTTTTTTTTTCTTTGAATAGTAGAAAAATAACAATATCCTGGGAAAGATAGCATTAATCCATTTTAGACTGAATAAACTTTCCATCACTATAAATTTGAAGTGTCCAATTTCAATTTTAGGTATGTCAAACTAAGTGATTTAGATATTCCTAGAGAAAAATGACTATTTATTTGCAAACAGTGATGACCTTGATCAGACATTGTATTCTTCTGCATCTGATTTGGGTCTTGGCTGTTTGCCAATCACCCTTTTTGGGGCTTAATATTAAAATGGAGTAAACTTTATTCTATTTCAATTACAAAGAAAGTGCAAACAACATTGTAAATGCATTCTCGAAGGTATAGCTGTTGACATTATGTGGTCTCACATAGCGGAGGAAATGATAGCTCCAGATAAGAGAGGTAGCAGCTCATTATTTTTCTTTTTTCTCCATGAAAACATATGTTGTGGGTACTCATTGAAGCACCTTGCCAAGGCACTTCTATTGAGTACCCACAATATGTAATTTCCTGGACAAATATGAAATTTATCAGTGATTTTCCGTTGAAAAAAAGTGCCTTATCTGGCACTATGGAAGAAACTGGAGCACCTTCACAAAGCCACCAACTTTGGATGGGTTACCTCTTTTCTACCACATGTCATTATTGGATTGCAGCAGTGATAATCAAGAGACAAACATCAGCCTTATACAAGCCAACAGGACTCTCCTTAATAAAACTTGCATGTGTGTTGAGCTAAATGGAGAGAGAACTAACTGAATTGAGAGAATGTCAAAATAACAATTATCCATGCCATGCACAGAATACTTGTAGGTAGCCGTAGGTCTAGACATAAAAGGGGTATCAGGTAAATATTCATTAGAATTGCCTCACCAGGGTGCTTCTAATGAATACCCACAGCATGTTTTTGTGGACAATAAACAAAATCAATAATTTTTGGCTGAAAAATAGTGGCTTACCTGGAGCTATGCTTGCTGGTCAGACTGACACAAACGGTCCATATAATTCTCAGTATGATGAACAGAGTGTACCATTTTTACTTTAAATATCTGGTCCCAGTTGCTCAAAGCATCGTTAGCTTAACGAGCTCATTAAGGGTCATTTCGTTAACTGTTTTAACAGATTCAATACACAATATTCTGATATTTTTTGCTGAAAAAATGTGAGTAGCTTTTGCACTGCAAAAGCTACTCACATTTTTTCAGCATATTTGCATATCACTCGATGTAAATTTTAACGAATCATTAACTAACGATGTTGTTAGCTTTGAACAACTGGGCCCAGATAACTTAATTTCTTACCATTCATTTACCAAAATGTGATTACGTAAATCTCCTAAAATTTCGACACTTTATTCTGTACTTTTTCTGCCTAAATTTTTCTTTTAATGCAGTTGTTTCTTAAAATACTTAGTAGAATGACAAATAATGTAGACCCTGATCAGACTGCTCCTTGGGGTACAATCCTGCCAGTTCAGCAACATTCTTTCACAGAGATTGATCATGAAATATTTTCTGCGGTCATTCTCTCCATTCTGCTGATTCAAGAGGGGCAGTTGTCAGTTTCTGGCAAAAGAATGTGCACAATACTGGTTAATCGCTTAGAGGACTAAGCCTGCCCAAGAGAAGTGTGGTTAGGTAAACTGACTGTGCTGGACATGACCCAATTTAGTTGACTGGGCAGTATAACTTCAACACAAACAAACCTTCAGGAGCAATCTGGGCCCAGTTGTTCAAAGCATTGTTAGCTGAACAAGCTTGTTAAAGGTCAAAATGTTAACTGTTCTAGTAAGTACAATATCTAATTCACAGTTATTTTTACTAGACCCGCACAGTGGCTATGTGGTAGAGCGTCCGCTTTGTGACCGGGAGGTTGCGGGTTCGATCCCCGGCCGGGTCATACCAAAGACTTCAAAAATGGTACTAGCTGCTCTTTCGCTTGGCACTCAGCATTAAGAAAGTAGAGCTAGGAATCGGAACTGGTCAGCTCAGTGTCAGTATAATGTGACTGGGTGGAATAACATGGCAAAGTGTCTGGGGCATGATATTTCAGTGAGGAAGCACTCTAAAAGTGAGCATTGAGCTCCCTGTCACATCCAGACACCATCGCGATAAGACTGAAAGATTGTTGAAAGCTACGTTAAGCCCAAATCAAACAAACGAAAGTTATTTTTACTGCAAAAAATGTGAGTAGCTTTTGCAAGCATTCACATTTTTTCAGCAAAAATATTAACATATATGCCATATTTAATGATCAAAGTTTTAACGACATTATTAGTTTTGAACAACTGGGCCCTGATCTGGGCCTGCACTGTTTACCTATGCCATTTTGTCAGATACTTTAGTGTACGGAATTTTAGGACATTTACCATATGTTTTACTTTCTGTTGTATGTCTATAAAGTACTAGGCGAGTGACAACGAGTGATTATTATAACAGATACCTACAATATGTTAATATAGGTGTTAACCCTTGTCCCGCTGAACCCGAACATACCTTGCCTTTGCAAACAGTGTAGATCCAGACCAGATGGCTTCTGAAGAAGCCAACTGATCTGGATCTGCAGTTTGTCATTCAGTATGTGAATTTGTATCAGCAACATGGATCTTGTAATCTGGTTGGCTGAAAATTGTAAGTAGGCGTGGCATCTTAATTTATTCAGCATGACTAGGGTTAATATGACCTTGTCCAATGACCTGTGACTTCTGGTTTCAATTTTCCATTTGATGTAATACAGCTGGGAACCAGAAGCCTCAGGTCGTTAAATTGTGATCTCTATTTATCTGAATAACTCTATTATCTAGAGCTATGTAGAACAAAACCATTTTCTTTGTATATAAAATATGTTTATAGGTCGGCGGTCCTTCAAATGTCCTCATTGTGATAAGATATATTTCCGAGCCAGTACTGACCTACAGAGGCATATGTGGATACATGAAGGGATCAAACCTTTCAAATGCCCCCTCTGTGATTATGCTTGCAGGAGCAAGAACAACCTTCAGGTAGGTATTCAAGGGAATTAATGCATCTGGTCATTTTCTGGAGAGTTTGACATTGGAAACAAATTTTATCCTGTACACAGATTCCCTTCTGAAAAGGCATCACGAAAACATGCCTATATAATTTTGACCCCCTTAAACCCCACTTTTATATAGTAAAACTGGGGTTTACAGGGGTATACATTATTTTTCTTATTTCTGCTCAAAAACATAGATTGTGGGTACTCGTTAGAACCGCCTCACCGAGGCGGTTCTAACGAGTACCCACAATCTATGTTTTGAGCAGAAACATGAAAAATATAAGCGTTTTTTGTCTGAAAATTTTCAGTTTTTGGAGGTGAAATTTTCAATATTTTTGAATAGGTGTGTTTTCGTAATGGGGTGTACTCTAAAAGGAAAGTGTTTGCTCTGCAAGCTTCTGAAAAGTGATCAGCTCTAAAAGGAAAGAATTTACATCATTTGGAAGCAAGTCATTTCCTTTTAAAAAAGCCCCATTTCAAAAGGGAAACAAAACAATTTTGTCAATTGCCTCCCCTGAAAGTCATTATGAAAACATGCCTATTCAAATATACAGAAAATTTTACCATCAAAAATTGAAAATTTTCAGATAAAAATTGTAATATTCTTCATATTTCTCCTCAAAACATAGATTCTGTGTATGTGTTAGAACTGCCTTGGTGAAGCTGTTCTAACACGTACCCACAATCTATGTTTTTGAGCAAACATAAGAAAAATAATGTATACCCTTATAAACCCCAGTTTTACTGTATAAAAGTGGGGTTTAAGGGGGTCAAAATTTACTTTCCTGCACACAAATCTCTTCAGAAAAGGAGTACTCTCAAAGAAAAGAAATGAATTTACTCCCAGAAGAGTAAATCCTTTTCATAAAAGAGGCAAAACAGTTTTTAATGTTGTTGCTTCCTATGAAAATATAAATCTGTTTTCCTTAATCGTTAGATATTGCTAAATCATTTCTAATGATAATTTAGCCTTTTCTGTAAAAATTAGAATACTTTTGATCTATTATTAGTCCCAGTATCATATTTAACCCTTGCAATTCTGAATAAATTAAGATGCTACACCCACTTTTAATTTTCAGCCAATCAGAATACTTGATCTGGGCTTTTGATACAAATTCACATACTTAATGACAAACAGTGCTGATCCAGATCAGTTGGCTTCTTCAGAAGCCAGCTGATCAGGATCTACACTGTTTGCGAAGATAGGGTATATGCGGGCACAGCAGGATGAGGGTTAAGTAGGCAGACAGACAGGGTTGAGCAAACAGTGTAGACCCAGATCAGATTCCACAGAATGCAGCTTATGTTCAGAGCCTACATTGTTTGCCATTCATCTGTTACTGTCCTTTCGACATCTCTCGGAAAGACGTTTTTTGCTTGGCGTTTTATTTTGAATGAAAATATTTTGTTCTGATTGACCATATCTAATCAGAAACCATTTGTCTTTTCTGTTTCAGTGGTTTGTTCTCAAATATTTACAGTAAAATTAAATTTACGGCCAAAAAATTGGTCTGACCCATGCAATTTCTATAGTAAAGTGATTTTTTGGAGTTTTTGTCTAAGAAAATATTTTTTACTTTTCTTTGCTGAATTTAAATTATTGATGTTTCACAACAATATTGTGAAAATTTCAGAAAAAATGAACAAACGGAACTTGTTGAAAATCTGCCTCCAAGTTACCTACCCTACAGATTTCTGCAAAATTTGCATTCATTTTTACTATATGAAAAAGTGAAAATATTTGATTTTTTAAAATCCAATGAATAGAATAAAACTTTTTTGTGCATAGGTAGTTACGACAAATGGTTTTGCATTAAATCCTGACAAAAGTTTGCAAATTTACTTCTTTTGTGTAAAGCGCCAAGCAAAAAACGACTTTCTGAAAGATGTCGAAAGCACAGTAGTTTTTCAACACTTACTTGTACAAGTAAACAGGTAGTAAAAGAATTGTTCAAGTTTTAGGACAAGCACGATAAGGAGTTATGGTTCCTGAATAGTTAGCGTAAATAAGGGAGGTCAAGCTATGTGTTTACATTTCCTAGGCTCATATGATACGACACTCGAAAGAGAAGCCATTTGCTTGTACAGAATGTGGGAAGGCTTACAAGTCGATGACAGCTTTACGCTGGCATATCAGGTCACATGGTGGAAAATTATTTAAATGCTCCAGGTATTTCTTTTTATATTTCATGAAAGGTTCTGTCCTGTTATACATGTACATGGATAAGACGGGTATTCGAAGGTTATAAGGGCCTGCTGCTCTTGCAGGAGATGGAGGAAGGGGGCATGTTAGTACACTACAACCTCTTTATAATGTTCACGGTTCGTTATAACATGGTTTTGGATATAACACAGTTCAAAGATGGATCCCAAAAATGTACAGATTATATTGAAAATGACCATCAATGGTCATTTTTCAATATAATCTATACATTTTTGTTTGGATATAACACGGTTGTTTAACTAACATGGTTTATGCTATAGACCCCAACAATAGTGTTTTAAAAAGTTGTGGTGTATATCTTAAGTTTCTGCACTGTCATTCACTTTTCCCCTCAATCTCTATTTCTTTCTTTCCTCTTCTAGCTCTTCTGTCTTTTTTCATCCTTTCTCTTGGGGATGACACAAAATGACCCACAAGAATTGACATTTCCTTAACCCTTGTCATGCTGATTAAATTAAGATGCTGCACCCACTTCTAATTGCCAGCCTATCAGTTTGCTTGATTCAGATTGTGGATACAAATTCACATACTATATCACAAACAGTGCAGATTTATATCAATTGGCTTAGCATTCTGGGTAAATATTTCAGCACATGACATTTAGAAATACTTTTCTTATTTTTTCCAGAAAATAGATTTTGAGATTTCATACAAATTGTCTCCAAGGAGACAATTTGCATGAAATGTCAAATGCTCTTTTCTGGGAAAAATAAGAATAATATCATGCATTTGTTATCTGCTGAATTTGCCCATGGTACTGTAAGTATTAATGTGTGTGTTTCATAGTCCCTAATAATAAGTGGATCCTTTTCTTGTTTATCCATGAAAGCATTTTCTGTAGGTGCTCATAAGAACTGCCTCTTTGGAACAGTTATAATATATACCCACAGGATATGTTTTTATGATGGGATAAAGAAAATGCCAGCAAATGACAAAGCCAACAAAATGGCATGTGTGCCCAGTGAAGACTCAGATCAGCCTGGGCATCTGATCAGTCCTTGCTGTCCGCATGCAGAAGGCTTGGGTCCTTAGCTACACATTAAGTTCACAGCAAAGACCATAGCAACAGATAAGGCGCTTTTTTCATCCGAAGAATGTTGATATCTTTCTTATTTCTCGATGAAAACATAATGTTGTTGGTACTCATTAGAAGCGCCTCTCCGAGGCGCTTCTAATGAGTACCCACAACATATGTTTTCGTGGAGAAATAAGAAAAATATTATGTGGCTACCCCCTCTTATCTGTAGCTATGAAAGACTGATCAGACTGGGCACAGGCACAGGCTGATCTGAGTCCTGGGCATCTGCACAGTCTGATCAGGACCTACACTGTCTGCTATGTATGAATGGAGAGCAAAGCTCCTGATAATACTCTACAACCTCTTTATAACACGGTTCAGTACAACACAGTTTTGGATGTAACACGGTTCAAAGATGAATCCCAAAAATGTACAGATTATATTGAAAAATGACCATAAATGGTCATTTTTCAATATAATCTATACATTTTTGTTTGGATATAACATGGTTGTTTAACTAGCACGGTTTATGCTTTGGACCCCAACAACAGTGTTATAAAGAGGTTGTGGTGTACTTCGGGCATGCACAGGATGAATCTGCACATTTTTCGCATGTTTGAAGGCACGTTTTCCCTAGACACAGCCCTGATAATGTAGAATGTAGAAACTGGAGTAAACACCAAATCATCATCATTTGTTTAACCAGAAAACACTTTATCTGGAGCTACAATGTTTGACTCTTTTTTGAAGGTGTCCGTATGAAGCCTCACAACAAAGTCATTTGAAAAGACACCTGGAGACGCACAACATTGTGAAGAGATATAAATGTACTGAATGTGAATATTCTGCCAACACACTGGGATATCTCAAAATCCATTATACAAGGTAGGTATGGCATGAGCCGGGATCTTAAGGGTTACTGATATACGTCCAGTGTAAGCAGCTGTAAAAATATTTATTTCCTCCCTTCTGAAAAAGGATCTGGTGTACAAGGAAAGAATTTGCTCCCAAAGGACGCAAATTCTTTCTTTGTAGAGTGGACCCCTTTTGAGAGCACATTTTTTCCTTTTAGAATGGACCCCTTTTCAGATGGAGTCCCAGTTAAAGGAAGAAATATGGGGACAAAAACCCCTTAAAAGACACCTGGAAATGCATAATATTATGAAGAGATACAAATGTACAAAATGTGAATATTTTGCAAACACACTCGGCTATCTGAAATACATTATACAAGGTAGGTTAATGTATGATATGAGACTGGTCATTAGAAAACTAAAGTTATATTCATTGGAATTTTATTGAAAATTTGCACACTAATAATTTACATATCAAGCTGTAAATGGAATAAGAAGGAGGTTTCCTGATTTCTTCCATGACATCAGTAACTTCTGATTATTTTTAACCCTTACAATGAGGATTCAGTCCCTTACAATGCTGGTGTGTGTGTGTGTGTGTGTGTGTGTGTGTGTGTGTGTGTGTGTGTGTGTGTGTGTGTGCACCAGCTTCTGATCTCCCTCTTCCCAACTCCAATAAAGCACCCATGGGTACCCATGTTAAGTCATAGATTTTGCATAAATTACCTTAGAAAAACATACATTTGCTTTAACGCTTGTCCTGCTGAACCTGGATATACCCTGCCTTTGCAAACAGTGTAGATCCAGATCATTTGGCTTCTGAAGAAGCCAACTGATCTGGATCTGCACTATTTGCCACTAAGTATGTGAATTTTTTGCAACAATCCGGATCAAGTAATCTGATTGGCTGAAAATTAGAAGTGGGCGTGGCATGGCATCTTAATTTATTCAGCAGGACAAGGGTTAACAAGTATGTAAATGGTTTTACAGACTTCACAAAGGCATGGAGGTACCAAAGAATTCTCCCGCAATACCAACTACTATGGTTGGACTGCCAAGTCCAAATCAGCAAGACAGGAATGTGTACAAGTGTCTCAGTTGTGATTATCTGTTTGGCAATCTCTCGGACTTGAAGAGACATTTGAAGTTAAGACATCATGTACATGTGAAGAATTTAAGTAACGTGGATGTAGTGCCTTCAGATGAAGTCCAGGTGTGTGTTTATTGCAGATTAGTTCTTACATGCATAGTACAGTAAATGTCCTAAATTTTGAACACTTTATTCCATACTTTTTTTTTTTTTTTGCCTTATTTTTGCTTTTTGTGCATTTGTTCCTTAAAGTACTTAATGGAATGACAAACTGTTGACCAAAATCAGACTGCTACTACAGGAGCTTTCTGATCTGGGTAAACACTGCATTGTGTATTTGCAATTGCCATTGTCAGAAACTTTGTAGTGTAAAATTTTAGGACATTTACCATTAAGCATTTATAGCTCACCTGTATGAAAGTACAGAGAGCTATTGTTGTCACTTGACGTCGACATTGACCTTAGCGTCACACTTTGAATTTTTACGACAAAGGTTTTTAAACCTTCAAATCTCAACAACCACTGGCCAGAACCATTTGATATTTGGAAGTTAATCATATAATAGCATATCAGGATGAGGCTCTGGGGTGGAGCTTAGGGTTAAAAAATTAGGTCACATGGTAAAACATTCAGCAGACAACAATTCAAAAGGTTAAAGTTTTCCACTAAGCCATATCATAGTTGAACAAGGCAAGACTTAGGTGAGCTATGCTGTCCATGGACAGCTCTTGTTTTTGAATTTGAGCTGCAATGTCAGGGATCAATTTTAGCACTTGCTAACTTGCTAAATGCTTGTTAATTTCCTCAAAAAGCAAGCTGCAATTTCCATCACTTGCTAATTCTAGCAAGTTGGAAAGATTCTCTTTAATTGGCAGAACCTTAGGCATTGTTGCTGAAGTTTTGCAATTTCTTTTCCAAAAGCAATGATGATATTTTTCCTATTTTTTTCAGAAAACAGGTTTTGACATTACATGCAAATTGTCTCCATAGGAGACAATTTGCATGTAATGTCAAAACATGTTTTCTGGGAAAAATAAGAAAAATATTCTAAAATGTCTACTGAAATTTTTACCCAGAGTGCTAAGGTTTAAAGCCACATTTAACAGTGTTTATAAGTGTGAAAAAGCAAGTTGGCTGAAAGGTTTAGCAAGTAAAAAATAATGCCACTTGCTAATTTTAGCAAGCTGTCAAAAAAGTTAAATTTGAACCCTGAATGTGAAAAAATGTACCTTCTGACATGTGCCCCCAATGAAGACTAAATCAGCCTATGCATCTGCAGTCTGATCAGATTCTTCCTTGTCCACATGAAGAAACTGCATAGTTCATTCTCCAAAATATGCCCAGTCATCACGAAAACAAGCCTATATAATTTTGACCCCCTTAAACCTCACTTTCATATAGTAAAACTAGCGTGTCAAGGGTATACATTATTTTTCTTATTTTGCTAAAAAAACATAGATTGTGGGTACTCATTAGAACCACCTCACCAAACCAGTTCTAACAAGTACCCACAATCCATGTTTTGAGCAGAAATATGAAAAATATAAGATTTTTCTACTTTCTTAATGTTGAGTGTCAAGTGAATGATAAGCTATTGCCATTTTTAAAGTCTTTGGTATGACTCTAACAGCCAGGGATGGAACCCACAACCTCGCAGACAATAAAGTGGTTGAATGCTCCACCAGCTTAGCCACTATGCAGTTGGAAACCAAAGTGAAATCAAGTTTAAAAAAAAAAAAAAAAAAAAAAAATCAGTGATGTATGAGCTATTTCCTAATATACCAGACACCTTTACTTATGGCACAGAGATCTTTTTGTAATGTCTTATATTTGACAGGTAATGTATGAAGAAACACCAGTTGTTGAAGTAGCTACTGGTAGTGACAATACCACCACTGTAGAAACTACAGGTAAGACCAGCGGATTTATTACCCCTTTTTAGACTTAACAAACTCCCTCTACACTATATATTAGAAGAGTCCAATTTCAGTTTTACGTATTTTAGACAATGTGATTTAGATATTCCTAGAAAATTGGCTAAACCATTTGCAAGCAGTGGAGATTCTCATCAGATACTGCAAGTTATGGCATCTGATCTAGGTCTACACTGTTTGCCAGTTATCCTTTTGGGTGTCTCCAGACTACAATTGATTGTATTGGTCTTGTGGCTACCATTTTCATCAAAGTACTTGCATTTCCAAAAGTCTGAATCTGCCAAACACCTCTATAAGCATCAGAAATGTTTAAATTCAGTAGGTTAAAGGCCAAGTATACTACTGCATGACTAATCAGCTGGCCTTGGTGACTCGGTTGGATGCGCATCTGACTGGTGATCAGGAGGTTGGGGGTTGGATCCCCTGCCTAGTCTGCATCATTCTTTTGTGGAGATTGATCATGAAATATTATCTACGGTCATTCTTTCCCTTTTGCTGATTCAAGAAGAGCAGTTGTCAGTTTCTGACAAAAGATGGCTAAAGATGGCTAAGTTTGCCTAGTAAATGTGTAGTTAGGTAAACTAAGATGGCTAAACCTGCCTAGTAAATGTGTAGTTAGGTAAACTTGGCTCCACATGACCCCATTTGGTTCACTGGGCCATAAAACCTCTACTTAAAAAAACAAAATCTAATGACCGATTGTAAAAGGTACAAATAAACAGAAGTCAGTGCTTATAAACTCTGTGCCCCCACCTGTATGCTTTTCCCTTCAAAATGCCAAGGGGCATAATTCTCATAAAATTACTTTGATTTTTTTTTTTTTTTTGCAATGTTATTCCTTGGCCCCAGCAAGTCTTCAAAATATCAAAGCCCTAGTTCAAATACTTCCTGAGATATCTTGTATACACAAGGTAAAGTAAGATGACAAATGAACAAAGCAAAAGCAATATGCTCCCCCCCCCCCCCCCCTCCCCCTCCCCAACCCCCCTCAACTTCTTCAAAAGGTGTTTCATATTGATGTTTCATAAATTTCCAATTTCTGCTTACAGAACAAGTGAGTCTAGATGAAAAGACTGCATCTGCTGTAACCATTCTGCAACAGATAATAGACATGTCCAATCAGGGTGCATTTAACCAGCAGCAGACAGAGAATGGTCCTGTGCTAAACATTAATCCAGATACAATAATAGTACAACAGGAAGGGGAGGAGCTTCTAGTTGCCGATGGTGACAGAAACCTTGAAAATGGTCAGTATGTGATACAATATGTCACTCAACCTGAAGAGCAGGTTGAAGAATTGAGCATGGTAGAAGTACAGACAGATGTTGTAGAGACAGAGGCACTTGAGGGATTACAGACTGAAGTACAGTCTGAATTAGAAACTGAAATAAAGACTGAAGAGGAAAATTTAGACTGAAGAATACAGATGGAAGAGAAAAGTTTCAACTGAAGAATACAGACTGCAGAGGAAATTGAGACCGAAGAATACAGACTGAAGAGGGAAATTGAGACTGAAGAATACAGACTGAAGAGGGAAATTGAGACAGAAGAATGCAGACTGAAGAGGGAAATTGAGATTGAAGAATACAGGCTGAAGAGGGAAATTGAGACTGAAGAATACAGACTGAAGAGGGCAGATGGATCAGGCAGTTGGGGGAAGATTTCCAAAATAGTGTTAGAAATGAAGTACAGATAGAAACAAAATCAAGATCTACGGTTATAGGAAATTAAAAAGTACATGCACAGAAGTGCTTTAATATCAGTCAGTGATTATTTTTAGCTCGCCTGTACGAAGTACAAAGAGAGCTATTGTAGTCACCCCGGTCGTCCGAGTTTGCGTTTTCGTTCCCGTTACACTGCGTTAAAGTTTTTCAAATGCTTATATCTCAACAGTCACTCCTCACAGAGGCATCAAATTTGGAACTTAGGTACCTTGGAGGGTCTTCTGAGATTCCAAGAGAATAAACCCCTGGGTTCATGCCCCTGGGTGGGGCTAGGGGTCAGAATCTAGGACACCTTTGTAATACTGTGTTAAAGTTTTTCAAATTCTTATATCTTGACTTTCACTCCTCATTGAGCATTCATATTTAGAATTTGGGTACCTGGAGGAGTCTTCTGAGATTCCAAAAGAACATACCCCTGGGTTCATACCTCAGGGTGGGCCTTGGAGTGGGGCTAGGGGTCAAAATCTTGGACACATTTGTAAAATCTTATATGCCTACAGGTTATAGACACAACTGGTTATACATCAGCTAACTATGTGACATCGGTTTAAGTGTAAAAGAGTGAAGGTCATGGTGACCTACATTTTACGGTCCAGGTCACCTAGATTTCACGGTCCAGTGATTTTGCCTTATATCTTGAATACTATTTGTTGGATAAATGTCACACCTGGGATATTACTTCCATGTGACCCAATGAATGACCACTTACTATATCTAGGTCATTGTGACCTATATTTCATGGTTCACTGATTTTGCCTTATATCTTGAATACTATTTGTTGGATAAATGTCACACCTGGGATATTAGTTCCTTGTGACCCGATTATTGACGACAAAATATATCTCTGTTGGTGTGACCTATATTTCATGGTTCAGTGATTTTGCCTTATATCTTGAATACTATTTGTTGGATAAATGTCACACCTGGGATATTAGTTCCATGTGACCCAATGAATGACCACTTACTATATCTAGGTCATTGTGACCTATATTTCATGCTTCAGTGATTTTGCCTTTTATTTTTATTACTATTTCATGGAGAATTGTCATACCTGGATTATTATATCTATGTGACAAAATGATTTACATACAAATACATCTAGGTCAGTGTGACCTATATTATATGGTTGAATGATTTCGCCATATAACTTGAAAATTATTTCATAGAAATATGTCATACCATTTGACTTAATCATTCTAGGACACTGTGACCTATATTTCATGGTTCACTGATTTTCCCTTATAAAGGAAGACAGTGTGATGCAGAAATATCATACCTGGATTATAATTTCCATCTGACCCGAAGATTGTCCTCAATATAGTTCAGTTTGACCTATATTTCATGGTTCACTGATTTTTGTCCTTACCTTGAATACTATTTCATTGAGCAATACCATAAATCAAATATTAGTTCCATATGATCCTATGATTGACATCAAAATATATCTAGGTCAGTGTGACCTACATTTCATGAGTCAGGGATTTTTGCCTTATATCTTGAAATTATTTGATCAGCAATTCCATTTGTCAATCTACTTCCATGTGATCCCAAGGGTTGACTTAAAAATATGTCAGTGGTACATCTAACACAGAGATTTCCTTTAACATTTATAGAGGGAGAGACTCAAAACTTATTTAAGCTTGGTTGAACTATGTTTAGTCTGTGTTTAGCTTTGTTTCTTGAACACTACCAGCAGTCAAGAAATAGCCATTTGGCTAATTTCTTGTCTTGTTTTTTGGGTTTTTAGCTCGCCTGAACAAGGTTCACGGAGAGCTATTGTACTACCCTCGGAGTTGGCGTCAGCGTTGGTGTCCGCATCCACAAATGTTAAAGTTTTCGTTAATGTTTTTAAAACCTCATTATTTCCTAACCTTATCACTGATTTGATTCATCTTTGGTATGATGATACATACCGGTCCAAAATTTTGCACAGTACCATCCTCACCTCCCTAGGTCATGTCAAGATCAAGGTCACGGACTTAGAATTTTCATGTTAAAATTTTACGCCAAAGTTCTTAGGATCTCATTACTTCTAAACCAAATGGTATCATGATAGATAGTGGTCAAAAGTTTTATCAGCACCATCAGGGTTCATGACCATAACCCTCACAGACTTAGAATTTACATGTTAAAGTTTTCGTTAAAGTTTTTAAAACCTCATTATTTTCTAACCGTATCACCGATTAGATTCATCTTTTGTATGATGATACATATTGGTCCAAAATTTTGTGCAGTACCATCCCACCCCACTGGGTCAGGTCAAGGTTAAGGTCACAGACTTAGAATTATCAAAGGTTTTAGGATCTAATTACTTCTAAACCAAATGAATTTAGTTCCAATTTGGTTTCATGATAGATACTGGTTAAAAGTTTTTATCAGCACCATCAACACTCATGACCATGACCTTGTGGTCGAGGTCACAGATTTAGAATTTGAATGTTAAAGTTTTTGTTAAAGTTTATAAAACCTCATTATTTTCTAACCCTACCACCCATTTGATTCATCTTTGGTATGATGATACATATTGGTCAAAAATTTTGCCCAGTTCCATCCCCATTCCCTAGACTTTAACAAGTACTAGCCTAGTACATGTTAAAGTCTAGGTCACAGTCATGTCAAAATTTTTCATGTCAAAATTTTATGTCAAAGTTTTTATGACCTAAACCAAATGATGGATTTGATTTATATTTGGTATCATGATGTTACTTATCCAAAGTTTTTATTAGCACCATCAACTTTATGCCTTTGAGGTCAAGGTCTCAGACTTGGAATTTAAAAGTTTTAGTTTAAGATTTTAAAACCTCGTTATTTCCTACCTTAGCACCGATTTGATTCGTCTTTGGTTTGATGAAAATTTTGCAGTGCAATCCCCCCTGCCCCCCAGCTCGCAAGGTCATGTCAAAATCAAGGTCATAGACTTAGAATTTTCCAGAAACAAAATGTACAGTATCAGGCGAGCTATCCTGTCTGGCGACAGGTCTTGTTACTTATATCTCCATAAAAATGATTCTGACAAGTACCCACAACATGGCATATAATGATGTGGATATAATCATCTCACATGTGTTTTATGAAGAACAGAAGAAAATTACCACAGAATTAAAGTTAAGGCCAAAAAAAAAAAAAAAAAAAAGCAATGTGCGTTTAGGGCAAGCCTACCGTTCCTAATTCTCCTGGTGAGACCTAGCATTTTGTTTTTTCAAATTTTTCTCAAAAACAATAACCAATAGATGTTACGGGATAAAATATTTACTATACCATATTTATGCTAAATATTCAGACAAGTAGGTCAGAGCAAACAGTGTAGACCCAGATCAAACTGCTCCTGATACAACTGCTCTCAGGAGGGTTTGAGCTGGGTCTACACTGTTTGCCATTCTATCAGTACTTTTTAGATACATCAAAGGGTAGTTAAACAGACTTGGTAAATTTTATGTGAATTATGGTACAGTGTCCAGGTAAAGTTGGAAATTACAGCATAATTTTATGAAAAGTGAAAAAAAAAATCCCTACCTACTTTTCCTATTTTCTTCATAAATATTACCCTAAATACACATATTTTATTATTTGGCCTAAGTACTCCTTCTTAATGGGCCATCTGACAGACTATAGAGGGAAATTACTTGAAATGTAAGGGCAGAGTTTTTTTCTTTTTGTTTTTTTTTTTAAATCTTTAGGTTTATGCGAGATTTCTTAAAAAGTTGCTGTCAAAAGGTAGGAAGAAAAATAAAAATATGAAAGCGCTTGGGTTGATGAAATAAAATAATTTTCCAATAAAAATACATGTAAAAGTGCAATATTTCAGCCCTAAATTCGAAGAGTAGGGACATAAAAATGAAAATTTATTGCAAATTTTATTTTTCTGGAGGGGCTGAAATCTTAGAAGAGGCTCTCCTATAACCTTAAAAAAAAAAAAAAAACTGTGGTCTAAGTACAGAGGAAAGGGAATTTGAGACTGAAGCACAATACAAATTACAGATTGTTTGTGAAAGTAAAAGTTGAACTATAATCTGACAAACAGAATGTGACTTACATATTGTAGGAAGCCCAGAATGAAGTGTTAGTTCTTCTAACAGAATGTGACTAATAAATCCTAATTTCTGGCGAAAGGATGTGCACAATACTGGTTAACCGCTTAGAGGAATAAGCCTACCCAGTAAAAGTGTGGTTAGGTAAACTGACCAAGCTGAACATGACCCCATTGGGTTGACTGGGCCGTAAAACCTCAACACAAACAAAATAAATCATAAAGGAAATTAAAAGGAACGGATACTTTCAGGGGAGATGAAACTCTGTCAAAACTATTTGTTGTCTCACTTATGAAAACGAATTTGCTCCCACCCATTGGGAGTAAATTATTTCCTTTTAGAGTGGACCCTTTTGAGAAGATGAAAAGGGATCTACTCTGAAAGGAAAATATTTGCTCCCAAGTCTTCCTTTTTAAAGTATTAATGTTGTTGTTTATAGAAATTCTTGTATCAAATGCCATGTTTGGAGGCAAATGATCTGGGTCTACACTCTACACTGTTTGTCAGTGTTCTTTTTTGGAAAGCTAGAAATCTGATATACAAGTAGAAGAAGAGAAAATGAAGACAGGTTTCTCTCGAATTGAGTATGACTGTCAGAATTGAGGAAAAGTAATGCTGAAGTACAATCAGAATTAAAAACTGAAGTACAGACTATAAGGCTTATTGAAAGAAAATGTTTTGCTTGAGTGGTCATATTACTCATAAATCATCTGTGGTTGAAACATCATTATTGCCATTATGCTTTAATATGGTAAATGTCCTAAAATTTTGTACACCAAGGTTTCTTACAAAATGGCATATACAAAAAAAGTGCAGACCCAGATCAGGCTGCTCCCGTTTGCCGTTCCACCATGTATTTTAAGGAACAACTGCATAAAAAGGAAAATTTAGGCCAACAAAGCATGGAATAAAGTGTTCAAAATTTTAGGACATTTACAGTCCTGAGTTCAGATATAGTTATACATGTATGGATTTAACAGTTAGCTCCTTTTCAGGCTAAATTCAACAGAAGACAAATTGATTTCTTATTATTATGTTTCTCAGAAAATAGGATTTTACAGTTCATGCCAGACAGTTGGACAACTATTGCAAAATATTGTCTGCTAAAACTGTACTTGGCAAGTTAAACATTAAGTAATATTGTGGTTTTACGAGATTCAGTTGTTGCCTCATCAGAATACCAAATAATCTAATCGCCCGTAATTATATCTAGACACCACAAGAGCATGTGCATATAAAAATAGCTTCAGATAAATAGAGATAACCACATAAATATTTTTCTTGCTTCTCACTAAAAACATACAATGTGGGTACTCATTAGAAGTGCCTGTTTGAGGTGCTTCTAATGAGTACACACAGTGTATGTTTTGTGGATAAATAGAGAAATATCAACAGTTTTGGGTTGACAAAAGTACCTTATCTGGAGTTAGCATTCTTAGGACCATGACGAAACAAAATGACCCACAACGGTTGACCTGTCGTTAAACCCCAACACAATCAATCAATCTTAGCACAATAAAAAATAGACAAATACGATTTTTCCTCAAATATTAGGATAAGGAAGTATTATGTCCAAATAAACAAACATTGCTGTCCAAATAAACACAGCTTGCTGTCCAAATAAACAAAGCTTGCTGTTCAAATAAACATAGCTTGCTGTCTAAATAAACACAGCTTGCTGTCCAAATAAACAAACCTTGCTGTTCAAATAAGCAAACCTTGCTTTCCAATTAAACACAGCTTAATGTATAATTAAACAAACCTTGCTGTCCAAATAAACAAAGCTTGCTGTCCAAATAAACACAGCTGGCTGTGAGAAGAAATAAGGCTTAGGTCAATCTGTCCAAATAAACAAAGCTTGTTGTAAGAAGAAATAAGGCTTTGGTCAGTCTGTATGTCAACATAGTGTGTCCATGACAAACAGAAGTGACCAGGTGGCTGAGTGGTAAGTGCTCTCAACTTCAGATCACAAGGTTCTGGGCTCCAATCCCATTAAAGGCGGAATTCAGCTCATAACATCTTCAACATCTTGACGTTGAATCAACGTTGCATCGACGTTGTTTATGCATTGTGTGCCTGCTGGGAACTTTTGTACAGGGCTTCATTGCTCAGAGCCTTTCATTATCACCCTTGCATCGGTTGGCTGTGGCTGAAATAATTTTGAAAGGGCCATAAAACATCATATTGTTGTTATCCATGGATAAACAAGCTGATTTTTTCCTGTTAGCGTATGAACCTCAGCAAATATAACATACTTGTGTACAGCCAGTCAAGACTCAGATCAACCTGCTCATCCATGCAGTCACATCAATCCAAACTGGTCACATACGTAATGAATGTATTGACTTTAAGTTAAAGATCATGTTAGCAAACAATATACAGTCGACTCTCGTTATCTCGAATTCTAAGGGACTCACTGAAACACTTCGAGATATCCGTACCTCGACATATCAGAGTTGAGAGAGTAAGGAAAACAATAAATTGAACAACCACGTTTAACAAATGAATGTGTAATTTGACTCCTGAAGTTAGAAATATTATATAAAATAATGTGAAAAAGAGGAGGAATTGCTCCTTGGGAGCAATTTCTCCTCTTTTCCACATTATTTTGTTACCTGTTGTCATAGTTTCATGTTAAAACAGGGACTAGATTTTCACTTCGAGATAAGCGGTAATTCAAAATAAGCGAGTTCGAGATAAGGAGATTTGGCTGTACTCTTATAAGAAAGATACACATGATGATCTGGTCTTATGCTGGTTGCTTTTGCCATAAGGTTGTTGTTTTTTTTGTTTTTTTTTTTTTACTTGGAAGGCAAAAATGAAGAAATGTTGAAACCCAGGCTTGCAGGTCCTTAATATAGTAGTCTTTGGTGATTTTTACAAGTGACATATGGCATTAGGCCATAATGTATTATTGACAGGATTTGTTAAGTTGACAATGGTGCAGTACCAGTATGGCAATAAAAATATTCTGCCATTATGAAAACACGCCTATTCAAATATATAGAAAATTTCACCACCAAAAACTGAAAATTTTCAGATAAAAATCTCTGATATTTTTTCATATTTCTGCTCAAAACATAGATTGTGGGTACCCGTTAGAACCGCCTCGGCGAGGCAGTTCTAACCAGTACCCACAATATATGTTTTTGAGCAGAAATAAGAAAAATAATGTGTACCCCTGTAAACCCCAGTTTTACTATATAAAAGTGGGGTTTAAGGGGGTCAAAATTATATAGGCATGTTTTCGTGATGGAATAGTTGTACTGGTTTTATAGAAATGAGCTGCAATGTGAGAGAATGTACCTTCTGACATGTGCGCCCAATGAAGACTCAAATCAGCCTGCACATTCGCAGTCTGACCATTGTCCGCATGAAGAAACATTGCATCTAGTTGTCTAAACTGTGCCCAGAAACCTTGCATCCTAGGGTGTCTAAACTGTGCCCAGAAACCTTGCATCCTAGGGTGTTCTAAAATGTGCCAAGTGAGGATTCTGATCAGACTGCGCGAATGTGCAGGCTGATCTGAATCTTTACTGGACAAATCAGTCCGATGATACATTTCTGACGTTGCCGCTCGAATAATGAAGATTGACAGATTAGTATATTCTGGTTTCAATCCATATTTGTGTTTTAAGAATTAGGGCATATTTATTTATTATAAATGCAATTGTTTCAATAAAAAAAGTGATTTATGATACTGTTTCTACTGTTCTCTGTATATTCCTGCAGTAAAATAATTTGGGGTGACTTCATTTTTGTCTGTTGCCCATCTACAGCCGCTGTTTTATTAAACTAGTTTACTCCACCTAAAATATCCTGTCAAAATTTATATAACGTCTCTCACAAGTTTAGTTTCATCAATACTTGGTCAAATGCTTACATTCAGGTATAAAAGCATGACCCAGACAATGCATAAAAGCATGGTCCAGCAAAAGCTGTGCCTAGAGATCACGACTCAAGTTCATTTTTGAACGATAGCAGCATTAGCTTGGACAATAGCCAGAAAACTTAAGTCGGCCTTTGTTATCATTTCTGCATAAAGAGATGTTTTGAAGAAGCTATTACTTGATACATGTACCTTTGTTTCATTCTAGGAACTTCTTGCAAACAGTTATGGCATATCTTAACCATAGTCCTGCTGAACCCGGATATGTCCTGCCTTTACAGTGTAGATCCAGATCAGTTGGCTTCTGCCGACTGATCTGTATCTGCACTGTTTGCCATTAAGTATGTGAATTTATATCAACAATCTGGATCAAGTAATCTGATTGGCTGAAAATAAGAAATGGGCGTGGCATCTTAATTGATTCTGCAGGACAAGGGTTAAAACGTACATGGACATTTCGGGAATCATCTGTTAACTGAAATTTTATCTACAGAATGTACATTTTTATTTACAATACATTTGGATCTCTTCCACGTTTGAGGAAAATGGATACACTCTCAGGCCCTGCCAGAGGAGGCAACTGTCAAAGTTGTGTCTGTCCCCTTCCGCCTGATAGGGTTATATGGTGGCAAGGGGTATAGGATAGTAGGTAGGAGATAGTATGGTCCTCAACCTTTTGAAGTTAGAGATTACCTGCCGAAAACCACCAAACTACATCGGAAAACACACTATTCTGCAGGATGGTTTCGGTGTATGATTAATGCCTTCGATAGTACCATCTTGTTATAGTGATCGTATTGCCGAAAACCATCTTGCTGAATAGGACATGCCCAGTCTTAGCAAACAGTGTAGATCTGAAGAAGCCAACTGATCTGGGTCTGCACTGTTTGTCATTAAATATGTGAATTCCCATCAAAAGCCCGGATCAGGTAATCTGATTGGCTGGAAATTAGAAGGGGGCATGACGTCTTAATTTATTCAGCATGACAAGGGTTAATTCGCTGGAAAACACCAAAACTCAATGAAAACGACATCGTCTCGTCTGGAGATTACTCGCCAAAAACTGCCTAAATTCTGGGTGAGGATAGTGTTGCTTTTGAAAGTATAACAACTTGTTTATTGAACTGCTGAAAATCACCTTTAAAAAGGTTAGTATATGCCGGAAAACACTTAAAATCAGGAAGAACCCCAAACCTATCTACCACACCATGATCTTTTATTCTTGAAGAAACGATGTTTTCTTCCAGATTCTGAATGTTTTCGGACATACTTAGGTGATCTTCGGTAATTCAGTGGAACAAACTGAGATACTTTCAAAAGCAACCTTGAGCTACTTTTCACGCTAGGCTGAACAATGTTTAGTCTTAGCATTTAGTAGTCGCGACATAGCCATTTGGCGATTTCTTTTAGCAATACACTTGGACTGAAAAAACATGACAAGGTCAACCACCGAAAAGTCCTGCTAAAACTGCACAAATATGGCATCAGTGGTTCCAGCTTGAAATGGATACACAGGCATTCCTCTCCGCCAAACACGAACTTGTTCTAGAAAATGAAGTTGGACATCTGGGGTTCCTCATGGTTCCGTCCTAGGCCCAATACTGTTTTTGATATGCATTAATGTCTTAACAGACAAGACTAGATCCAGGTACAGTTTTTTGCTGATGATACATCCGTCTACATTGCAGTTTTCAGCCAACAGGATGCTCAGGTGTGCCACTGACTTCTATCATTTTTATCCCATTTATGTCAAGTGGACTCTTATACCACAACTCTTTGGACCAGTCTAATTTCATTAGCAGGGTGTCAGATTAGTTCTTGTTACTTCTATGTTTAATAGAAATTCTTGTATTTAATGCAAACAGTGTAGACCCTGATCAGACGCCGCATTCTGCGGCGTCTGATCTGGGTTTTCACTGTTTGCCAATTACCCTTTTGGGTAGGGAGGGGGGATGGTTCCTAACTAAACTGGGTTATTTCACTAACACTAAAAGTTCTTACAGAAACCTTTTATTTTTATAATTCTTTTATTACATGTAACACTGCACTCAGGTGCGCCTGCAGGTAATCCTCACGAGGAGGTGATGCACTATAGATATAGATCGGTGGATTGCTTTTTGAATGATGGGCATTATGAGTTCTATACAACGCAGAGTATCCATAGAGAACAACTAAAGTTCTGCAAGTAACAAGTAAATCTTACATTTAACCCACTTACGTCAAACCGACTTCTACTACCTCTTTGGACTGGTCTATTTCCAATAACAGGGTGTCTGGTTAATTTTCATTATTACTAAATTTTATAGAAATTCCCCTGTAGTTAATGCAAACAGTGTAGACCCTGATCTGACGCTGCATTCTGCGACAACTGATCCGGCTCTGTACTGTTTGCCAATGACTCTTTTTGGGGCCTCCAGACTAAAATGAATTAACCAATATCTTATGAATGTGAAGCAACTGAACAGAAAGACAAATATTTTTGTTTTCACTTTCCTTATTCACTCTGGGCAAATTCAGCAGATGACAAATCAATGATATTTTATTTTAGCCGAAAATAGGTTTCACATTTCATGCAAATTCTCTATCCTTAGAGGACAATTTGCATGAAATGAGCCGCATTGTCAGAAAACATAACTTCAGACGTACGTCTGGAGAAGATTCAGATCAGCCTGCACATTCACACAATCTGATTAAAATCTTTACTGGGTGCATATTGGATAGCCAATGATGCAAAGTTTCCTCTAGACTGCTCTACTGTTCGACAAATTTACTATCGTAAAGATCTTTGGAGCAGTCTAAGTTTCCTCATGCAGACAACAAAGACTGATGAGACTGGGCGGCTGCAGCCGCCCAGTCTGATCAGTCTTTGTTGTTTGCACGAGGAAACTTTGCAGCATAGGCTGGTTTGAGTGTTGAGGTATATGTCAGAATGTATGTTTTCTATTAGGCTATTTTCAGGGAAAAAGAAGAAAAACATTTGAAATTTTCATCTACCGCAATTTTTACCCAGCATGCTTAGCATTCAAAAATTGCAAGTTCATGTTTTGTACCACTCATAATGACATCATTCTTGATAGCTGGCAATCATCAGAAGTGGCATCGTTTATCCAAAACAAGTGAAATGAGTGTATTTAGATATTGACCATTCTTATTTTTTTTTCATTAATTTGGCTGTTTTGTTATTAGAGAAAAGTATGTACTTCATGGATCTTTGAAAACGAAAACGTAGGTGTGAATGTGAATCCTGTAGCTTAATTTTGTGTAAATACTACGCAGTGTCAATGAAAAACAAAAAAAAAGTTTTATATATTATCTCTTCTTACTAATGAAACCACACTTCAACTATTTCCCAAAAAAGAGTTGTTCCAGTGGTATTGCTTTCATCATTCCTTCTGCAAGTGCAAGTGAGGAAAAATTACAGTATAACCTCAATGGCTCGAACACGGATGGCTCGTTTACCATGGATGATTCGAACTCTTTTTTCAGTCCCTACAAAATTCTTCCAATAGCTCAAGAAAACAAATAGTTAATGATTTTTTTCTTATTTTATCATGGAATTGTATGTTGAGTGTACTCATTAGAATCGCCTCGATGAGGCAATTCTAATGAGTGCCTCAACATACAATCATTGTGTTGAAAATCGAAAATATTTCCCTAAATTATCACAGTTTGTTTCCTGAACTGGTGCCATGATTAACCCTCAGTGGCTCGAACTACCCATGTCTCGAACGAATTTCTATGGTCCCAAAGATGTTCGAGCCATTGAGGTTCGACTGTATACCGCATTTAACCCATGTATTAGGCCAGGCATACCTTAGCAAACATACAGGCCAAGATCAGACACTACAAGATGCAGCATATAATCAGGGTCTGCACTGTTTTCATCAGACAGGTTATCAGACACATTAACAGATTGTAAAATGGAGTCGTTTGACACTTTTTAAACTGGACACCCCAAAAGGGTATTTGACAAACAGTGCATACCCAGATCAGATACCGCTGATTGTGGCATCTGATCAGGGTTTCCAATGTTTGCAAATAATTAAGCCATTTTTTTCTAGGAATATCTAAATCACATTGCCTGTGACCTAAATTTGAAATTCAACTCTTCCAATATAAGTGTAGGGAGATTCTTACATGGGTAAAATGTAAGGACAACTAAGGGATGGAGATAATGTGTCAAAATTTATGGGTCAATATGATAATAAAGAAAGAAAGTGACTCTCCTTTAACTTTGTGCTCTACATTTACTTCTTTATTTCTAAATGATTAAAATCAACATAAGAACACCATACCATGAGAAAAGAGGGTGATTTGTGTAAGAAAAGTCCAGATCAGCCTGCACACAGCACATGTTCCACATTGGGTACATTTTAAACTTTTGCACTTTGTAGGCTTAATCAACAGATGAAAATTACACAATGCAGTGGTTTTAATTCTCTTATTGTTCACCAAACATCACGAATACATAGCTATATAATTTTGACCCTCTTAAACCCCACTTTTGTATAATAAAACTGGGGTTTACAGGGGTATATATTATCTTTCTTATTTCTGCTCAAAAACATAGATTGTGGGTACTCGTTAGAACCGCCTCGGCGAGGCGGTTCTAACAAGTACCCACAATCTATGTTTTTAGCAGAAATATGAAAAAAAAATCAGAATTTTTATTTGAAAATTTTCACTATTTTTTTTGGTGGTGAAATTTTCAATATATTTGAATAGGCGTGTTTTCGTAATGTATAACTCTTGCCATTTCATTCCAGTTATCTCCTTTGGAGACAGTTTTCTTTGAAAAGTAAGAACATGTTTTAACTGCAGTCAGCTTTTATTTACAGTAAGCCGGTTTAGATTTAAGCTTTTAACCCATTGTAATCTGGAGACCTCGTCTGATCAGGTCTCTACTGCTTGCAAAGAGTTCAACCATTTTTCTTTAAGAAAATCTAAATCATATAGCCTGACATACCTAAAATCGATATTAGAATCTTCCATCATATAGTGGGAGGTTCATTCAGTCTACAAAGGATTAACTTTAGAACCTTTGCAAAGTTGAACTCTGGCCCAGTTTATTTAACAGTGAAGTTTCCTAGGCTGTTTCAGAGGTTTTAAACACAATCAAAACAAGAAATGCTATAAAAGTTAAAAAAGAAACGCTTCTAAAGATAATAAGAAATGCTTCATTTTATATACTTTTTTTTTCTTAAAAAAATTCAACTTCAGAGGGTAAACGGTAGGAATCGGGATTCAGAAACTCTGATATAAAAACAGTCCATTCATGAATTTAATAGAGGAAGAATGAAGGCCTAATCACAATGTTTAAGCTCAGGCTGATCTAGGGTTTTGCTGTTCCAATATGACAAGGACCCCCTCTTTTCATGTTAAGGTTCATTTACACAGTACTATTTATAGCCTATACAGCAATCATAGATATTTTATATCTATATTTTACAGTTTGGGATTCCATAGATCCAGATAAGGCTTATTTTTCAAAAAATAAAAAATAAATAAATAAATAAATAAAATTGATATTTTTCTTACTTCTCCTTGAAAACATTTTTTGGGTACGCGTAAGAAGCACCTTATGTTATTTTTCCGTTTAATCATATGTTGTGGGTACTCATCAGGAGAGCCTCATCGAGGCGCTTCTAATGCGCACCACAACATATATTTACTTGAAGAAATAAGAAAAATATGTATCTGGAAAATATGGATTCCGTACAATAAGTACAAAATATATTTCATCAGCTATTATTTGAGACACAACCTGAGGAAAGAGCCCTTAGACCACAGTTGTTTTTATTTTTATGTTTATGGAAGAACCTACCCTTCGAATTTAGCCCCTGCAGAAAAATAAAATTGCATTTCAATTTTTATTCTATGTACCTACCCTTCAAGTTTAGGGCTAAAATATTGCATTATACATATATTTTTGTTTGAAAATTCTTTTGTTTCACGGACCCCAGCATTTTCATATTTTTATCTTTATTTTTATTCCTACCTCGCGACAGCAACTGTTAAGGAAATCTCCAGTAAACCTAAAGATAAAGAAACTCTGGCCTTACTGCAAATGTGGAAAATGAAGACCAACACTCGAATCTGATCACTGTCTTCATTGTCTGCTGATGCAGTCATCAAATACTAGAATAAATGAACATTAGTGAAGAAAGTGTTGAAACTGGATATTATTCAAGGTAGTTTCCTCGTGCTGTGGCTTATTTGGAAGTTCTGAATCCAGGAGTGCTAACAATACATTACGAAAACACGCCTATTCAAATACACTGAAAATTTTACCACCAAAAAAATGACAAATTTTCAGATAAAACATTCTGATATTTGTCATATTTCTGCTAAAAAACATAGATTGTGGGTACTCGTTAGAACCGCCTCGCCTCGTGGCGGTTCTAACAAGTACTCCAATGAACCGCCTCGTTGAGGCGGTTCTAACGAGTACTCCAATCTATGTTTTTGAGCAGAAATAAGAAAAATAATGTATACCCCTGTAAACCCCAGTTTTACTATATAAAAGTGGGGTTTAAGGGGGTCAAAATTATACAGGCATGTTTTCGTGATGATATTTCAGAAGCTTTAGCTTGGAAGCGCTGGATTCTGTGCTTCACAATCAAATGTGGAATTCAACAAAGAGTAGTTGAAAATGTTCCAAAAATTCAAGCTGTAAAATAAATTTAAAGAAGAAACACATGAAGGACACTCTAAGGGATGTGACAAATGACAATTGTATCATTACGAAAACACGCCTATTCAAATATATAGAAAATTTCACCTCCAAAAAATCTGAAAATTTTCAGATAAAAAACTGATATTTTTCATATTTTGCTCAAAACATAGATTGTGAGTACTCGTTAGAACTGCCTCACTGAGGCGGTTCTAAGATTACTCAAACCATAGATTGTGAGTACTCGTTAGAACTGCCTCGCTGATGCGGTTCTAAGAGTACCCACAATCTATGTTTTTGAGCAAAAATAAGAAAAATAATGTTTACCCCTGAAAACCCCAGTTTTACTATATAAAAATGGGGTTTAAGGGATCAACATTATATATATAGACAAGTTTTAGTGATGGGAACCCCGGAAAGATATAATAATTCATTAAAACGAGATACTATTTTGTTTTTATTTCCATTCTCTTTTTGTTTTAATTTCTGTTCTGTTTTTTATTGCTTCAATTTCTTTTCTGCTAAACAGCGGAAAGGAGATGTGTTATTTTTGTTTTAATTTCTGTTCTGTTTTTATTGTTTTGATTTCTTTTCTGCTAAATATCGGAAAGGAAATGTCTGTTTTTTGTTCAACCTCCGTTCTGTTTTTATTGTTTTGATTTCTTATCTGCTTATTGTCGGAAAGAAAATGTCCTTTTCGGGGTTCCGTACATTCGCCTTTATTTGCAAAATTGTTCGTTTCCCTTTGTTTCAGTCATGAGGAGAACGAACTTTTACCATTCTCAGAGCACATTTAGCAGACAATAAATTGATAATATTTTTCGTGTTTTCCAAAAAAAAGAGGCTTTAGCATTTCATGCAAGTTGTCTTCATACGATAAATGAAATGAAATGTCAAAGCTATTTTCTGAAAAAATTAGACAAATATTTCAAACTGTCAGCTGCTGAAATTTTACCCAGAGCGCTAAGCATTAATAATGTAAGGATCTTACTACTTTTTTTTTTTCTGTTCGAGTTTTTTGAACAGGAAAAGTCTGTCAGCCACTGATAGTTGAATGTAGGTATTCCAGAAAAGAATCCATGCACCCATCAGTCACGGTAATGTGGTAAGAGTTACAGCGGTTCTCTTACAACTTCGAATTATAATCTTCTCAACCATTTGTTGAAGTTGAAAATTTATCACAGTATCAGTGAATCAGCTTTATCAAATCCAAGAAATATGAGCCACAATGTCAGAAAACAGTACCTTTTGATATGTGCGCCCTGTGAAAATTCAGATCTGCTTGCGCATTAACGCAGTCTGACAAGATTCTTCACTGCATCACGAAAACATACCTATATAATTTTGACCCCTTTAAATCCTATTTTTAAAGTAAAACTGGGGTTTACAGGGGTATACATTATTTTAATTATTTCTGCTTAAAACATAGATTGTGGATACTCGTTAGAACCGCCTTTCCGAGGCGGTTCTAACGAGTACCCACAATCTATGTTTTGAGCAGAAATATGAAAAATATCAGTCTGAGAGTATTTTTATCTGAAAATTTTCAGTTTTTGGAGGTGAAATTTCCTCTATATTTGAATAGATTTGTTTTCGTAATGGGTGCATTTTGGATGGCCAAGGATGCAAATTTGTCTTTATGCAAACAACGAAGACTCTGATCAGACTGTGCAGGCTGATTTGAGTCTTCCTTTGGCACACATGTTTCAGGGCAAGTTTTATGACACTGCAGCTCATATGTACTAGGTCAACCGAGATATTGTTAAAAACAGGCTTTGATAACCAGCATATTCTTTAATCTGTGTATATCATAAAACTGTCACTCCATTTTAATGATTTATGCTATATATTAAGGGCTTGTCATTCCATTCATAACGTCTCTTAATTTGGAGGTGATTGAAATAAAAATTCAATACAGTAAATGTCCTAAAATTTCGTACACCGAAGTGTTTGACAAAATTTCAATAGCAAACAGTATAGACCCAGTTCAGACTGCCCTTGAAGAAGCAGTCTGGTCTGGGTCTACATTGTTTGCCATTCCACAAGTATTTTAAGAAACAATTGCATACAAAGCAAAAATTAGACCAAAACAGGATGGAATAATGTTTGAAATTTTAGCATATTTACCGTACCTTTTCTTTTCTTTGGAGGATTATTCCAGCAAACTATTTCCCTTGTTTCTCCATGAAAGCTGATGTGTTGGTAAACATTAAAAATATAGTATACAAGATGTCCAGGAATAGCCACAATTACAGAACATAGCCTACCAATAACACAAAAAGGTAGAGCATACAAACCATGCTAGAAAGTAATCACGAAAACATATCTATATAATTTCGACCCCCTTAAACCCACTTTTATATAGTAAAACTTGGCTATACAGGGGTATACATTTATATTTTTCTTATTTCTGCACAAAAACATAGATTGTGGGTACTCGTTAGAACCGCCTCAGCGAGGCGGTTCTAACGGGTACCCACAATCTATGTTTTGAGCAGACATATGAAAAAAATATCAGAATTTTTGTCTGAAAAATTTCAGTTTTTGATGGTGAAATGTTCAATATATTTGAATATGCGTGTTTTCGTAATGACAAGGCTACAAACCAAAGAAGAGCAAAGCAAATCAGATTAAGTTGTGGCAATTATCTGAGACTCTGGCAGCCCTCAGACACAGGCAGTCAAAGCTACAGAAAACTACTAGTTGAACCACGGAGGACCCAAACAAAGACACAGTATCAGGCATCAGCTATCTAATAAAGGTTTAGGGTACCTTCTTCATAGAGTGAGACCCGGTCCATCGTCCTGGAATTAAAGAGGAAACCATCTCAACCACGACTGGGTTATATTTAACAGTCATTCTCAATAATAAGGCACAATGCATGTCGCCGGTATATTCCCCATTAAACTGCAAGAAAATTGAGACATTCTCCACTGTACGATAAAGTACACATCTAGATACCTTTAGTACATAAAATATATCTTTCACCTTCCTGAATGTGTCTTGGAAAAAGAGCGCTTAAGTTGCAAAACGATACCTTCGTTACCCGTCGCCTAACGAGATTTTGATAATTATTGGACTATAATCTGCTTAATATACTAGAGATGGGCAGTTATTGTGCATTATTTGATACTACCATCACTAAGCAGGAGTGTAAAGTCCATTATTGCAAAATGTAATGCATGGAACAATGTAAACAGGTATTTTATAAAATGTCGCCCGAGTTCTACTTGTTTGATATGTGTGGTACAAATGTGGGTATATATGGAATACGTCGGCTTAAAAACTTACTCTTTAGCATCTACAATGTGGTATATTGACCAAATACTTTAAAATTAAATCGCCCATACTATTGGCTTCGATAAGCATGCACATATAACTAGTAATTACGCCTGGTTAAAAAGTTATAAAACTGATGATACATTCGTTACCGCCCTGTTGTGCTTCTGTTATGTATGTCACATAGAAAATAATACCTTTTTATAAAAGTCGGTATAGGTTATTGACAGAAAACTATATTCAATTTATCTGTAAAAAAAATATAAGAATGCAGCAGCGCTTCAAAGGCAATTGTAATACTTTCGTTACCAATACTTTCGTTACCCGTAATACGAACAAGCCTACTTGAGAATTCCCTAGAAGGCCGAACTCGCTGAATGACGTCATAACATAGCATGACGACACAAATCAAACTTCCGGAACTCCTCCAACCGCGTGTTCATGCCGCACTGCCACCAATTTTTGGATAGGAAATTTGTGAATTCTACCAGGCTTATTTTGCAGGTAAGTTTTTTCATATTTTTTTAGATATTCTATAAAATACCACTTATTTTGAATTTACAAATGTACTAGGTCTTTACAAGTACGAGAAAAGGTGTAAAACATTGCTATTGAATTTAAAAAGCCAATGTTTTTTGGCCGATACCTTCATTATAATGCGGTAACGAAGGTATCACGATGAACAGTCAATTTTCAGAGTATGTTTGCAGTTGATGTTTGCTTCAGTCATTTTGAATCAACTTTCCTGTGAAAATAAGCATTTTGATTAAGAAAGCAAACTAATCTTAATGAGTTATCAGCATCATATTACTGCTTAAATGTCATCATGAAACAATAATGTGATCTTAGAATAGTCTCTGTAACAGAACTTCTCGGCCACATGCTGAAAACAGTACATGCCGTTGTAACAAGTTTGACAAATCTTTATGCCAGCCTTTAAGCCCATGCCAGTTTTATTGTCTACTCGCATTTTAACCTACCTCTGCATATTGTATCGGTAACGAAGGTATCATACTTTCGTTACCATTCATTCTATGAATACATCTGACTTTCCAATGCATTTTGTTTGTATAAAATGTTTTTATCTGCTTGATTACAGGATGGGAAAGAGCAGAAGGGAAATACAGAAGGCATACAGGGAAAGATTAAAAGAAAAACTCGGCGAAAAGTATAACGAAAAGGAAAGAGAAAGAGTCCGCAGAAATTACGTGCCTTCTGCGCTTCTTAGTGATAAAGAGCGCCGCAACCGAAATGAGCAAAACAAATTAAGGAACAGACTTTGTAGAGAGAGACAAAAAGAGAGATTAAGAGGGCTTGCTATGCATGAGACCAGTGAGGACGAAACAAGCGGCTATGCGAGTTATAGGATGGAAGCCTCTGAAGAGTCTGGCAGTTCTAGCGCTGCACAACGTTTAATTGTCAACTTGCCAGCTGTGAAAAAGGCCACAAAACGCCAAGGAGCTAAAAAAGCAAGAGCAAGAGCGCTTGCAAGGGCACATAAAGCAATAAAAGAGCTAAAAGAAGACCAGCTTAAGTTACAAAAACCGCTAAAATCTAAAACAAAACAAATTGAAAGACTCAGTAAGAAAGTAAAACAAAGCAAAAACAAGCCAGATCTGTGTACCCCAGAGAGAAAAGCAGAAGAAGACATGTCTACAATGAATCTAACTCCCGCCAGTCGAGATAAAGTTAAGAAAAAGTTGCTAACAAGCCATGTTATAATGAGTGAGATAGCCGCTGCAAAGAAAGATAGTTCAAAGAAAAGGTCTACGATGCTTCATAAAGTCGTATCAGGGAAGGTAGCTAAGAAGTACAGATGCTTGACCGCAATAAGTAGTCGTACCGGACTATGCCGTAGGTCACTAGGAAAAAGTGCAGATAAGAATTTAATATCATGGAAAGAACAAAGAAACAGTGTTGCAAATAAAATGAGGCATAAAGTCATTGAATTTCTTAGTCGAGAAGATAATAGCAGAACTCAATCAGGCAAGGCGGACTCAAAGAAAGATAATGGTTCCCGAAAACAAGTTAAAGTTCTGACAGACTACATGAACAATTTGTATCAAAAGTTCTGTGCAGAAAACCCAAGCTTGAAAATTTCATTTGCCACTTTTTGCCGCCTCCGGCCAAAGAGCGTATCACTTGCTAGATTTATCTCCAGAAATGCCTGCCAGTGTTTAAGGCATCAAAACATGGCACTAAAGATACAAGCACTCAGAAAAGTTGGTGCAAAACTCAGAGAAAACCCAGAGAACATCCTAGATCATAAAGATTATCTTGAACCTTTATTTGAATGCATAGCAGATGATACGGTAACATTCAAGACATGGAAAAGGGTAGAGATCGAAGAAAAGCGAATGAAATTAAAACTTGTTGAGGTAAAGTTAACTAAGGAAGCCTTCATTGAAACGGTAAGAAAAGAAGTAAATGAATTCTCTGGCCATGTAAACAGACTAAGGTCCCAATTTCAGCAGCTAAAAGCCAATAAAGAGACTTTGCAAGAACACCATATGCTTGTTCAAATGGACTTTGCAGAAAATTACTCGTGTAGATATGTTGATGAACCTACATGTGCATATTGGAAGCAAACAGCGGTAACATTGCACCCAGTAGTAGTTTACTTCAAGAGAGGTGAAAAGCTAGAGCATAAGAGTTTCGAAGTTGTGTCGGATGAACTAGGACACACAGCCAGCACAGTTTGTACATTTCTAGATGTCGTTATTCCTGAACTACAGAAAATTGACCCCTTACTTCAAAAGATTCATTACTGGACTGACAGTCCATCCAGTCAATATAGGAACAGATACATTTTCCAAATACTAGCAAAGCATAAAGAGATATATGGATGCGAAGCACAGTGGAATTACTTTGAGGCCGGACACGGCAAAAGTGCATGTGACGGAATCGGGGGTCTTACTAAAAGGATGGCAGACGAAGCCGTGCGGCAAGGAAATGCTACAATTCAAGATGCACAGGATTTTTACAAATGGGGTCTGCAATCATCAATCAAGGAAGTGTCATTCCTATTTGTAAGTAAAGAAAACTGTAAGCTGAAACAAGAAGAATTCAGTTCTGCTGACCCCCAGAAAGTGAAAAACACTATGAAACTTCATGCTATAGCCGTACAAAATGGACAGATGAAAACCAGAGAAACATCATGTTATTGTGACCATTGCATGTCAGGAAATTTTTGCGCGTCTTGGATAAGTGTCATAGAAACACAGAAAACAAAGGACAGCAAAGTTGGAGCGCAGAATAATAAGAAAAGTAATCAGAGAAAAAAGACAGATAAACTTTATGTTGCAAAGCTAGGAAATGAAATGGGTTTAAAGTCAGATGACAGTGTTCAGATGGACAACGAGAGAGAAATAGCAGCTACAGAAATCAACGAGAGCTGTTTCGATGAATTGGATACAGGCAAATTTGTTGCTGCTATGTACGAAGATACGTGGTATATAGGAAAAGTAGAAGAGATAGACAGAGACGATAGGGACTGTTTAATAAATTTCATGCGACCTGCTAAAGCTATGTTTAAGTGGCCAAATTTCACAGATAAAGTCTGGATAAGAGAGAAAGATTTAATTTGCAAAATAAATGAGCCTCAGAAAATTGGCAAATCTAGGCGTAATTTTAAGATAACAGATGAAGACAGAGAAAGAATCAGTGAAGGTTGTAAGGTTTCACTTAAAGACAATAACCCTCTGAAAATAATACCTCCGTTATCAAACTAGCCTTACACTCACCAGATGTGGGAATACACTAATACATAGTTGACAATGTTATTCACATTTAAATATATCATTGATAGTTTACATTTCAAGTTTCAACAACGTTTTGCACATACCTGTAATCAAACATTGATACTTTCGTTACCATGAAAATATCTGTCAAGTGAATGTATGTTTTAAAACTGATGTCAAAGAAGGCAGGAGTGTATTTTAAGCGAATTAAAATCATCAAAATAAGATGCATAAAAATTTGTGGCTCTTCCTTAGACGATTTTAGACAATGATACTTTCGTTACTATTGCCTTGGTAATTTGTAGATGTATGCTATTCTTGCTCATATATTTCTTGGTCTACTCCAGAAATACTTAAAACCGTCGTGGACCACGAGCATGATGCATATAACTGTTACATAAGGACAAATACATCGTATGGAAAACATGATACTTCCGTTACCAAAACATCACCTGTGATCAGAGTGACTGATTTTGCACGTTAAGATTTGTGTATAAATCAGCAGTTGTATTCAATGTTAGTGAAGTTCAAAATCAAATCGCATTTGTTAACAATATGTTCGAAGTGTCTTATTATAGGTTCAGTTTACAGCATGTTCTCAATCATTACTTTCCACATAAAAGTTTAGAAAACAAACAAACAAACAAACAAAAAACAGAAATATGCTTTCTCATAAAATGTTAAGCATAGTAAATAACCTTTTGGTGAAAAAAAATAGCAAAGATTGCATTTGCGCAAGTTTTCTGTGAAAATTAAAATAAGTATATTTTCTTTCAATCATGATACCTTCGTTACTTTATAGGTTTTGTACAAAGTTGGTGGCTGTTTCTAAAGCATTTGCAAAATACATTCAAAGCAAATGTTTTTCCTGCGATACCTTTCTCTAAGAGTTGAAACGCATAGTGTAAAGTGTCATACTTCAAGGTCTCACTCTTTCATGACGATTGAAGCATTAGTTATCTGAAGAATTAACAAATTGTTGTAAAGTAATGAAAAAACAAGTCAGTAAGCCCATGGTTATAAATTCATGCAATGTGACTTGTTCTATCAAATATAAGTTTTAATGATTTAATATAGATATAGTCCATGGAATTTTATTAGGAAATATGCTATCACACATCATCCTGAGAATCTCAAGACTCGCTGACAACGGTAGGGTACCTAGTAACGAAAGTATTTTTGTCTTGTTATTGGTGTTAGGGGTGGTTTTATAGTAATCAGTCTCCTGAATAGATCCTTTGGTATTTGTAAAATCTGTTTGGCACGATTATACCATATATAATTACGATGTAAAAAATGAACAAACAATTGATTTTCATCATAAAAAATATTTTGTTAATTTTCGTTCGCAAATGCGCCTTATTATTGAGAATGACTGTTAAGCATGAAGTCGACCGAACGATATTCAAGTTATATCCCACCGTGTCACCGTGAAATCCAAATTATATCCCGTCCTTTTATTAGGATAATATTTTTGTACTCTTCTAAAAATTGGATTGGGATTTCCCAGCAATTGTTCAAAATTTATAAACTAGGTGACTGTAAAATCCGTCAAACTATTGTTCCGATATTTCCTGCTAGCCTGCAGATGTGTTTATCAAAAGAAGGGTAATAAGTTTATTGTACTCTTCAAAAAATTGGATTTGGATTTCCCAGCAATTGTTCAAAATTTATAAACTAGGTCACCGTAAAACTATTGTTCCGATATTTCCTGCTAGCCTGCAGATGTGTATATCCAAAAAAAAAAAAAAAATCGGAGTGTCTCCGATAAATTTTGAAAACAAATAATGATGAAAAAAAAAAAAAAAACTTTACATTTACAGAATTTATGATACAAATGGCCTTGTGTAAGGAGTAAGATTTATTCCGGTAGTTAATACACCAAGACAACCGTCTTAAAAAAACAAAACAAAAAGAAAACAAAACGGTAGTTGAAACTACAAAAACAGGTACTAAATCGTCACCCTAGGTTCAAATGTGTTATAAATAATGATGATGATGATAATAATAATAAATATAATAACAAAACGCTCGGCTTGCAGAGGCAAACAAAACAAACAGAAAGAAACAGCGAAGTGGGTCGATATTGCAATGAGGACACAGTACGTGATGCACGCAAACAAAACAGAAAGTAAAGTGGGTATCGTGATACACAGCAGATGACCACATGATAGAATACAGGCAGGACTTAATGCTGCTAGGGTCCATAATGCCTTACAAAAAAAAAAAAAAAAAAGATCAACGTAATAACCGCCTTAGAAAAGAGAGTACTAAAAGCTATCGGGGTTTAAATTAATTTTACTGGTACTAAACTAAATCTGGGTACTGGGGCCAGTTCTCTCGTATTGATATGAAAGTAATTTTATGCTCTTATTTCTGATATGAAATTTTAAAATGTTCAAAAAAATAAGATCTTTCCTTGGCATCTGGTTATCTACACTTATATTTTTTTTCAGCTAAAGTGACTTGGTAGCCCGGGCTTGGTAAGAGCTGCTTGTTTTTTTTGTTTTTTTGTTTTTTTGTTGTTGTTGCTGTTGATGTTTTTTGTTTTTTTTTCAACGCTAGCGCAAACGTCTCCCAGGACCGCATTCAGAAAAGCACAGCGTTCGCGAATGTTTACAGATTTTATATTCAGTCATTACCATTTTCGATAGATGGTAGCAAGCGTTTCTTTTGAATGCTTGAGTTGAGGTTTTACGGCCTAGTCAAGCCATTCCAAGTTAGGGTAATGTCAAGCTGTTCAGTTTACCTAACCGCTCTTTTCCTGGGCAGGATTAGTCCCCTTGCCAGTCAACCTGTATTTGTGCACATTCTATCACCAGAAACTGACAGCTGCCTTTCTAGAAACAGCGAAAGGGAGAGGATGACCTTAGCAAATATTTCATGATCAATCTCCACGAAAGAATGTTGCCGGATCCGGTGCCCGCGACCACCTGACCACCAATCCGATGCCCATTCGACTGAGCCACCGAGGCCTATGCACGGTAGCGAGCGTCTGTGCGAATTAACGATATTATTTATTGAATCTGACTGCAAGTTCTCAAGTGAATAATGGCTATTTTCTAACTTGAGGCTAAATGAGACAGGTTTACAATCACCTTTAACCCATTGTATACAGAATAGACTCGCCCACATTATATGTTGGAAGAGTCCAATTGCAATTTTAGGCATGTCCGGCTATAAGATTAATATATTCCTAGAGAAAAATGGCTAACTTATTTGCAAACAGTGGAGACCCTGATCAGACGCCGCGTTCTGCGGCGTCTGATCTGGATCTACACTGTTTGCCAATTACCCTTTTACAGGTCTCCCGACTACAATGGGTTAAACAGATGCAAAATAGTTTGCGGAAACGTTCCCAAATGCTCTCAATATCTGATCTCAGTAGTGATGTCAGCGACTGCAGTGATTCGCATTTTATGACTATTGATATGTGCTCTTTGTTTGGGATCTGCGGTGTTTCCTTACATCTGCACTCCAACATTTTACTCAGCTTTTGCAGTTTAGAGTCACTGACGACGATAAATTCAGAAATGTATCCGCCTAGCACTCTAAATTTGGTATGTTTATGTTTATTTTGCAATGCTGCTCACACCTTTTAGCACTGGCTTCGGCAACAGTCTATTTTAAAGTAGATCAAAATGGGCTCAGTGATCCAAAAGGATCAGAAATTATAAACTATAATATGATGAAGTATTGGAGCGACGTTTTACGGCTGCCACAAACACTTAATTACAGCTATAATGAAGAAAAATAATTTTTTTAGAAAATGGATTCTTTGAAAGTGAAAAATACCTTAAAAAGTGTAAAAGCAGACTTGATGATAGGGAGTTATATAATAGTTATGATGAACCACAATGTGAGAAAATGTAACTTGTGACATGTGCATCCAATGAAGACACAAATCAGCCTGCGCATTCGTGCTGTCTGATCAGTATTGGTTGTCCGCATGAAGAAACATTGATCCTTGGCTATTAGCGCAGGGTGACCTAAATCTTCGCTGGGCGCACATGTCTGCATGAATGTACATTTTCTGAGGTTGAGGCTCATATCGAGGTTTGAGCGCAAGACTGTAGTAACTCAAACATATTTTTGAAACCCTTGTTTAAGGGCAACTTTGACCCCTTCGTAAACAATGCAAATTTAAGTGCCATTGTTTACAGAAAGATATGTTGTAATCTTCATAATGCCCTCATGGTGAGGAGATTAAGTATTGGGAAAAACAACCATCTGACTTAATGCCTACAGTCTTGCGATCAACCCTCGATATGTCCAGGAACTGAAATGCAATCTGCAACACTGCTTGCGTCTGCAAGCACCGGCGTGAGCAATATGCTATTTTCAAATTTAATATTCCAAATGTTTTCATTCATTCAAAAAAGAAAGACAAAAAGAAAAGCAGAAAGTATAAATTACAATATAATGATCGAAGTACGGGGTGACATTTTACAGCCACCACACGCCACTTAACTCAAGCTGTAACAAAAGAAATCAAGTATGAGAAAAAGGAATCCTTTGGATTATAAACATAAACATACTAAATTTAGTGGGCTGAACGCATGCATTTTTCTGTAAAGAACTTCGGCAGCTGTCAATTCACCCTAAATCTTTGAAAGAAAATAAAAATGATGAAGAGCAGATGTCAGCAAATAATAAGCCATTAAGCACAATTTGAATTATATGCGCTGATTCGCAAAATTCAGAGCCGCAGACATGAAAAATGCCTATGGAAAAGAATCAGTGTAACCATTCCGTGCCAAGCACAACCGCTACAGTTCACAGAAAATATACCGGCAATAGGCTGGAGATGTTTACCATAGGCATAGCGAACATCCTGCAACACCACCAAAACAAACGTCTTAATTAACTCTTTGTCCTGCTGCATAAATTAAGATGCCACACTCATTTCTAATTTTCAGCCAATCAGATTACTTGATCCAGACTGAAGATATAAATTCACATACTTCATAGCAAATAGCGCAGATCCAGGTCAGTTGGCTTCTGAAGAAGCCAAATAATCTGGATCTGCACTGTTTGCAAATACAAATCATATCCGGGTTCTGCACGACTAGGGTTCAGAAAGACAGAAAATTGCAGACGCAGCTTTGGCAAGTCTGGTCTTGAACAGTATTAGAATCTGCAAAACCACTAATGAGTCCTAGATAGGCTTGGGCGATATCATCACGTAAACATGCCTATGTAATTTTGACCCCCTTAAATCCCGTTTTTATATAGTAAAACCGGGGTTTACAGGGGTATACATTATTTTTCTTATTTCTGCCCAAAATTTTGCAGTATTCAAATAATTGATGGGTTAGTTTGTAAGACCCACTGACTATAAGGGTTTTAGATAAAAACTGGTTTGTAAGACCCACTGACTATAAGGGTTTTAGGTAAAAACTGACTAAGTTAACAAAGCGGAAAAAGTTGAAAAAAAAAATCTGAGAATTATGAGCAAACAATATGCAAATCTACACACCATGGCCAAAACATCTGTGAAGTTTCAAAATGATTAGCCAAAAACTGAAGGAGGAGTTGCGCTCACGAGACACCCACTGACTATAAGGGTTTTAGGTAAAAACTAAGTTAACAAAGCGAAAAAAAGTTAAAAAAATAATCTGAGAATTATGAGCAAACAATATGCACATCTACACACCATGGCCAAAACATCTGTGAAGTTTCAAAATGATTGGCCAAAAACTGAAGGAGGAGTTGCGCTCACGAGACACCCACTGACTATAAGGGTTTTAGGTAAAAACTGACTAAGTTAACAAAGCGAAAAAAGTTGAAAAAAAAATCTGAGAATTATCAGCCAAAAATATGCACATTTATACACCAAGGGTTTTAGGTAAAAACTGACTGTTAACAAAGCGGAAAAAAGTTGAAAAAAAAAAAAACCCTGAAAATTATGAGCAAACAATATGCACATCTACACACCATGGCCAAAACATCTGTGAAGTTTCAAAATGATTGGTCAAAAACTGAAGGAGGAGTTGCGCTCACGAGACACCCACTGACTATAAGGGTTTTAGGTAAAAACTGACTAAGTTAACAAAGCGAAAAAAGTGGAATAAAAAAATCTGAGAATTATGAGCAAACAATATGCACATCTACACGCCATGGCCAAAACATCTGCGAAGTTTCAAAATGATTGGCCAAAAACTGTAGGAGGAGTTGCGCTCACAAGTCAATTGTTGACGAACAGACAAACGGACGAACGGACGGGTCATGGCACGCCTATATCGCACCTGCGTGCTAACGCAGGTGCGACAACTAGGTTTTGCATATTATTGTAAACAGCCACACAAAAAAAGAAACCATTAAAACTAGAAACTCTACCAGTCACCTATGGATAATTCTAGGAAAGCTAGGAAATCCAGGTAGTTGATTTTAGAACTTGGGAGAAACTAGAAAAACATGTCAGTCATTGGCGTGTAACACTAATATTCAGAAAATCTAGGAAAGTCATTCATTCACTGATGTTTACTTTCTGAAAAGCCAGTAAAATCAAGAACATGTAGGAAAGTGGTGTTCCTGTATTTAATTTGAAAAATACAATGAAAGTCTGCAATCATTGGCACATGCTTTTAAATGTATATAAAAAAGAAGAAACCTCCCTAACATTGCCATTCGATTTTTGAAATCAAGAAAACCTATCATTACAAAAACAAGCATATTCAAATATACTGAAAAAATTTCCACCAAAAATGAAAATTTCCAGATAAAAATTCTGATATTTTTCATATTTCTTCTCAAAACATAGATTGTGGGTACTCGTTAGAACCGCAATCTATGTTTTTTAGCAGAAATAAGAAAAAATAATGTATACCCCTGTAAACCCCAATTTTAATTATGTAAAAGTGGGGCTTAAGGGGGTCAACATTATATAGGCATGTTTTCGTGATTATTGTTTCCTTGTTATTGGTGATATAGTTTAGAAATCCGGAAAAGCTAGGAATATCTCCCAATCAAATAGTTCTGTTTTAAAAATGTCGAGGTTTAAAAAATATCAAAATACTGCCTCTGGATTAATAATAACAAGAAACATTAGGAAAATAACCTAATTCCAGAATCCATTAATTTCCGGAAAAGCCCTTAATATATTACATAAACGGGTTCCAAGGACAGAACAAACAAAAAGAAAATATCTAAGCTTTCCTGTTGGATAACAATTACTGGAGAGCCGAGGTATCCTCAAAGATTCTCATGTTTGACCAGGCTGGGCTGTGGAAATACAACTGTACCTTGCTTGTCCCATTTCCCTGAAGACAAGTAAGCAATTTACTTGTCCTGGAACAACGACTATATATCTAGCTAATAAAAAGAGTATCCAGATTATGATATATAGTTTTCTTATTTCTCGAAGAAAAACATGTGTTGAGGGTACTCATTAGAAGCCCCTCAGTGAGGCTCTGCAAAGAGTACCCATAACATATGTTTTCTTTGAGAAATAGAAATAATGTCAATTTTCGGGAAAATAAATCTTAGTTGGACAAGTGGATATTGACCATTTACTTGTCCTTAGGCAAGGAATAAAATCTAATAATTCCTTAAGCCTGTATTTGACACAAGAATGCAGCTGAAACAGGAAAGCATCCCAGTCACTTGTTCGATGACAAATTCTATTCATATCACGGAAGTCTCATAAGCACTGTAATCCATAAATAAACTAGTAAAGTCCACAGTCGGTGAGATTCTTTGGTTTGACAACACTGTAATATAGTAAAGTTTAACTAAATAACTTCATAGCAGACAAAGGAATCATGTTGACCAGTACCATTCGGTTCCCGTTCTCCTTGCAAACTGCATCTAAGAAGAACAAATGATATTTACCATTATAAATTACTTCGATGGCCAATTCTATACATAGTAGAATGTCAGCAAATTCTTGTGTTGTATAAATACATGTGCATGTGTGTAAATAAATACTATTAACAAATAGACCATATCTTATTATGTCACTTAAGTACGGAAAACGCCTAAACGTATGCAAAACCAATCTCTCAGTTAAACCTGCACATACTGACTGATTAATATTTTCGCTATTCGAAAATAAATTTTAGCATATCCAGTCTCCTTCAGAGAGAACACTGATCTGCTTCAGGGTGAATTCTTTCGTTAACGTGTAGCCCACATTTAGCCAAATCTTGTCTGTAACATTATCTCAATTCGGGTCTTAGGGTCTCCCTGAGTCAAGATAAGAGGTCTTTTGATATTGATAATTTGTATTTTTTAGGTCACAAAAAGCCAAAAATACATTTATGACATAACTCTAGATTGATCATGTATGCATCATACAGGACAAAAAAAAAAAATTCTAGTCCCAGAAAACCCTGCTCTTTTTCAAAAAGGGGGACAATAAGTAAGTAAGTAAATTATCGTTCATTATAGTGACGTGTGTAACAATAACATTTCAATACAAATACATGTAATAATTTACCTTAATTATAATACACGTGACCGCATGGGCCTATAACTCCAATATCTCCAGATCTACAGTTCATCAGCATTACTATTAATATCCATTTCTCTCTTCACTGCTCATATTTCGCACTTCCCTTTACCTATGTTCACATTCCAAATCTCAAACATCAGAGTTTATCCGTTTAAATTTCTAACCCCGCATTGACAAGTCCGGTGGGATGACGCCGATTTGGTTCCTGGTCGAGCCTTATGAAATAATGAATAATGGAAACATTTAAATATCGTTTTACTTTCTTATGTGATAACAATTTAATCTGGTATTATAAAAGGATCATTCAAACAATAACAGGACTTGTTATAAAGAGAGAAATAATTGGTGATAAATTTTAAATAACCTTTCTGATTTCGCCGGAAAACGTATTATGGGTATGCATTACATGCGCCCAGGTTAAGCGCTTCTAAAGAGTACCTACAACTGTAACATATATTTATATTTTTAATGAGAATTTGAGAAAATAATCCAAGAATATCATAAAATTCTCCTCCTTTATCATCTCCTTTCAAATATAGAACAAAATAAATGATAGAAATAGCAGACCTGATTCGATTAAGTCTGTTCATGAAAAATAATCAAATAAAAGAAACATCCCTAACTCTACTCCAACCAGTACAGTGATTTTAACAGAAGTTTAGTTTCCGACTGATGTTTATTTAATTATACATGTATTAATACAAACCCTGTTGTAGTAAGCTGCCTTTTCAGCCCATGCCAATAATTCCTCTTTACATTTAGTGTGCCGTATTGAGAATCCTCGAATGATGTTTTAATGTTTGTATAATTGTGTTCGCTAATTTAGGGCTTCGGGCCTATATGAATCGCCTCTTCTGTAGACAGTTTTGATCAATAACTTAAACGGTACTTCTTTAAGAACTTTGAATGAAAAACTTTGCCCATCATCAAGGATGTGGTTTTATACTGCTATTATTAGCAATGATATATCAAATATTAATCACCAGAAGCTTTTATAATGTCTTATAAAACTAACTTACATGCTTATACCTTACAGACTTTCTTTCTTTGTAGACATACTGGTATCTCTGCCGACTGTTGATGTTGAACAAGAAGCCAGCAAGACATTTGGAGGAAGAGGAAAGTCTTGTTTGGCCGGTGGGTGCCTTTTTCATAAGTTCTGCTAATACATCTATTATGTCTGCCTCTATTCCTGGAAAGTATCAACATATGTTTACTCTAACATCTCCAGGAAAAATTTGTTTTTCAACATCACTTCATAAAGCATGTTGCAGGCTATTGGTGGTACTACTGACTTTCTTGGTGGATAAATTGAAATGGACTTCACTACCTACAGTTGATGTTAGTGTCAAGTGGGGTGGCCATAAAAACTTTCCGGTTACTTAAACCCCCACATGTTCTATAAAAGGATGTAGGCGGGGCTTATTTCAAAATGGTGCAAGACTTTTACATTTTGTTACTTGCAGAAGCTTTATTAATGAAAATAAAAGAACTAGAAAACCTTCATACACAAAATTTGTTTTGCTAGAAGGTATGTCTTTACTTTATACATTGACACTAAAATATTGTGTTATGAAAGATTATTAAATGAGCAAGCTGAATAAAATAGCCTGAAAGTGCTGAGAAATTCAAACTAGATATAACCTTTAACCTTGGTCATGTGATGTAAACATAGCAACCTGGAGTGTAGAGTACAAACACTGTCCACTTGTAAGATGGCAGTCACAGTACATGCAGATAAAATTATTATCCTATCTTTGATTCTTCAGAGAAAATTGCACTCATATTCCATGATTCAAAATGAACAGTGTTTAAACCATTATTAATAGGCATTTACAGAAGCCTATGCAATCTGCATACATGTATGGAGATATTTAAAGTAGTCAGTTACAATTTTATTCCAGCAATGGAAATTGCACTAAAACATGTAATAAATTGTGAATTCTGTTTCTTAAAACCAAGTAAAATATAGTAAACAAATTATATCATTTAGCCACTGTTTGCTGGGTACAATTTATTAAAAGTCACAATCATTTGTGCCCCATGTAAGCCAGGCATGTAAGGCACGTTTAAATCTTATTTGCCATATTCATACCTAGTAGTGAGTAAATACATTATTTTGTAGGGTCCTGAGCTAGCAGACCCAAGGTAAACATATAAACAGCTGACCAGTAATCAATAAGCCCCGCCCACATTTTCTGGTGGTAGCTGCTACCGCAAATGCCAGTTTAACTGTAGCACAGTTTATATTTCCCCCAATTGTGCTCACTGAGACCATTCAGTGATTCTTTTGTTTTTAAATTAGGGTCACTTATTTGATATTGCGGCCCTTATTGTCCGAAACTAGCTAGTCTGATATACTTCAATATTTTTATTGTGTGTGTGTGTGTGTGTGTGTGTGTGTGTTCACTGCTCTCAAGGATCATTCATTTTGATATGTGTTTGGTCAGGGCGAAAGTAAGACCGGAGAAGCCCTATCATTTCATATTTTAGCTGTATCGTACACCTATGATTTCAGTTAGATACCCTGTTACATTTTCCGTTTTCCAGCAGCAGAAATTTATTGAAATTTCTTGTCCTTTGGAAGTTAGTCACCTTAGCATTCTCGGAGCTTACTTTTTGATATTTTTTCCCTTCAGCGATGTTATTTTTCATGCATCTGACACAATTACATACATTAATGTATGCATATGAGTAAATTCGCCAAAGGTTTGCAAGCTTGTGTCTGTAATTCTATGAGGCCGAGAAAATACGATAAATAGGGATGCAAATGTGTTTACTTTAAAGTAAATATTTTTTAGGTGTGTCCATTCCTGATGAAGAATTCTATCGACCACTCTACAGATGGGTACTTGGAGAAAAATACTACCTACCTATTATTTAATAGGGCGACACAGTACTATCCAAGTTTATTTTATCATTCAAAGTTGAAGATGTTTCCTTCAAAATTTAGGATAACTGCTACAATGTTGATGGTAAAACGTGAGCAGAGAGTATATCCTAAGGGACACCACCCTCTGTCAATTAAAAGTCGTAGTTCAGGAACAAATCGGTATTATGATATGTAGTACAAAGTAGTATCATTGAAAACTGTACAGCTGGAGGAGGGTACAGAATTCTGACCAGGTCCTCTGAAATAAAAATGCAACATGAGAAAATATGCATTATGCCATTTGCACCTAGCTAAGACTTCATTAAGTCTATATATATAATTCTATTGTATACAATAATACTCGGAGCAAACAATGGGAAAAAAGATTTCTAGAAAAATGTTCAGTACGCAGTGGAAAGAAACTTTTATTCACTATATTTTTCATTTGTTTTGCTAGACTTTGTCGCTCATAAACCGATTCAATAAAACACTCTCTGCTATATTGTATCCTTTTAATGCATTCTTTGCTTTCAAAATAGTCCATCTTCTAAGAATTAATTATCCATCACAACAGCTAGTGTTAAGTGCAGTACGGGGACAGGAAACGTCATCACTGTTTTGTTTATTATTTCTAGACCTATAGGATCATACAGCCCATTTGGAATAATTTGAAAATACACTATTTTATTTATATTATCCGTGAGGCATCAGCAGGGTTTTATATATCAGGGTTTTCCCTCAGGGTTCTAAAGTGAGGGTCACAGGGACCTCCTTATCTGAAGGAAAGCAGTACTTTTATAAGATTTAGGGGTTTAATGTTTTAAAGAAGTTAACCCTTTAAGCACATTTTGAAACCGCAGCAGATGGCACTTGGAAGTACTTTGTTTCAGAGCAAATAAGGTTTGACATTTCATATGATTGTCTGCCTAGCAGACAATTTACATGAACTGTAAAGTCTTATTTTTCCTGCAAGATAAAATCAATTTTAAAATGTCATCTGCTTTGATTTGCTTAGTGTTTTATGATTTAACTGTTGCCAAAATATTGATAATTCTTGGCCTTTAGACCAAACAGATTAAAATACAAAGCTACAGGTAAATAAAATTAATTTTGGATTTGGTTTTGTATACATTTCTATGGACATTTGCCCATAATTTTTTAGGGTCCTGAAGAAGGTTTTGTAGGGTAAAAAACTGCCAAAATGCGAGTCAGGAAAAACTCTGATATATCACTGTACATGACTGCTCATGAACTCAATGAAACCAAGACTATGATTTTCGTTCTGTTATGTCTTTGTTAGTTCCAAGGGCATCTTTTATATATTTTATTGATAATACTGAGTCTTCTATTTCCTCATTCTGAAGTGCGATCTTTGCTTTCAAAAGAGTAGAATTTATTTACTTGCATTACAGCTGGTGTTAAGCAGCTGTAAAGTATCTCCCTGTGTTATCATATGGTGCAGTTTATACATTCTGGTCATTAGCAACTAATATGAGCCAATTTGAAAAAAAAATAATGAAAATGGAACATTGCATTTAAAAGGGGAGTTGATATACTTGATAGTTTTAGGCCATTTCTACAAGAACAACTTTGTGGCTTCCTTTTTGGATTCCTGCACACGAGGCAAGTCCCTTCTAAAAAAAGTTCTACTATAAAAGGCATGAATCTGCTCCAAAAAAAAGAGCTGGTTGTTTCCTTTTAGAGTAGATCCCTTTTTAAAAGTTACCTTTTAAAAGTTTCTTTCCTTACAAAAGTGTAAATATTCCTTAACTGGCACTAGGCTTGTGTAGGGTTGCAGATCACATTACTGCTCACAAAAAGATTCAACAAAAACAGAAGTCAAGTTAAGATACACAGGAAATGTCACAATCAAGAAACAAGTTCTTCCTAGTCACCAAAAGAAGGAGAGATGAGGAACAAAGAAAGACAAAAGAGAGGCTTCATATGAAACTACAGATGCACAAAACAAAGACGAACGGCAATAGAGGAACCGCCTTGGAACCGTCAGTAGGCAAACCACTGCCAGAAGAGCTTAAACAAGTTTTACTCTCGCGTAACCTCACCCTTAATCAGCTTGATATAGCTCTAATTACAAATATATGTTCAGTCTACATAGGGGTCCTCTATCTAAACTGTAAAACATCAAAGTGAAACACATATAATGAAAAACGCTGTGATGAAACATACAAAAGAGCTCAATGGCAATATGAAGCAAAAACACGAGAAAGCAGCAAACAAAACCGAACCTGCTATTTTCGCATTCTTTTGTTAGTTGTTTGCTTTAAATGAAACCACACCTTTTTATCGGATTTTATTGATTTATTGTGTCCTGCTTTTATCAGCCAGAAATGGGCTGTGCCACGCCACGCAAAAATGTGACTTCTGACATACGCGGACAGCGAAGGCCAAGATCAGCCTGCGCATCCGCACAGTGTAATCTGGGCCTTCGCTGTCCACTAATAGAATCACTGGATACTATAGAATGTATCAATGGAAAGCAAATGCCCAGATGAGACAGCGCATGCGCAGGATGACTGAATATGTGCATCCTGCGCCTGTTCGAAGACACAGTTTTGCTTTGTGTGACCCAAATATTCTTTTCAAATATTATTAAGGAATCTAATATATTCCAGTTAGATGGTTGTGTCTTAAGAAAGTAGTCTCTCTCAAAATGTATTTAACCCGTTCACTCCCGTGTGTCTCAAGTGAATTCATCCATCTCCGAATCTGGTCAGAACCATTGTTTCAAAACAGAATTGCACAGTGTAGATCCCGATGAGCCATCCAATCAAAACTTCTTTTGGTCTGCAGGGCTTAAAGGGTTAATGGTGATTCTTAAGATAAGCAAAACAGTCTCTCAATGCAGACGTGGAGTAAAGGCAGAGTGAGGAAAGTCAAATAAACATAAAAAAGATTGCCTTTGGAAACAATGAATACACTATGGACTGAAAAATGGGACTCTCGGTCTTATTGAGACTCTTCATAACCAGTAATGGGGTTTGCAACACTGCTTACGCCCTCTAGCGTATACATGAGCAGAATTCCATTTTCAAATATACCACAATGGGCCAAATGATACCAAAGGAAATAAAATATAATCTGCACTATGGTGATATACGGGGAGATGTTCTACCGCCGCCACACGGTACTAACACCAGCTGCAGTGTAGTAAAATAAACGCCAAATGTTTGCCTTTGGAAACAAAGAACACACTGCGGACTAGAAAATTGTAGGTTCAGTTTTATTGAGATTCTTCAATAATATTGTCATAATGTTTAATAATAGTTCTGCTCTAGCCTCGAAGAAAGGGAAGAGGTGGAGAAGATAGAATCAGAGGATTGTATTATATCCATGCTCTGGCCTTGGCAATCCTGGATAAACTACATAGATAAATAGCTCAACAGTGTGTACCGTATTTACCCTAAATATTCGGAACATAATTATTTTCAGTTTTTACCCTAAAATTAATATGCATTTGAATATCCAGCGATGTGCCCAAAAATTGCTGGCTACGTGCAAAACAGTGCTGATGCTGATCACAAAGTTTCTATGATCTAGTTATATAATACTTGCTGCATATTAGTTCATATAAAAGTAAATTAGACGTTAAGTCCGTGCTGGATACATTTAGTCTCATATATATATATATATATATATATATATATATATATATATATATATATATGTATATATATATATATATGTATATATATATATATATATATATATATATATATATATATTGTTCTGCCCCTGAAAACAATCATTATAGAGCCAGAAAGAAAGTATTATGAGACAACACATGGGAATCAGTTTGCCATTCAATAAATACTAAATTGGATGCATCATCGGCGTCAATGCGTCAACATAGACTTGTTCGGGTTTTACACTAAAATCTATAAATTTTGTCTTGGGAACAGAAAACACATAAAAGGGAACATAATAGATTAAACAGTATTTAAGGTTTCCTATTTGTAAAAACTGTGAGCCCATGAAATAGAAAATTACCTATTCACATAAACGCTCAGGGCAGATCCAGATTTAACCGCCATCACTTTAATGGGAATTTCTGATATACATGTATGATGGAAAAAAAAAAAAAAAAAAAAGCATTATCAGGTTGTCAGACTATGTAATGTAAGATAAGCTGATTGTACTTGACAAATGGTAGTTTTCTCCATGAAATGGAGATAGATTTTGAAACCAGAGGAGCAACAGTCCTATAACTCACCTGAGACCTCCGGTCCTAGGAAATTTATAGGTGACAGAATTTTGAGTCGATAAAAACCTTTTGCCACAACTGGCCACTGATATAAGTTTCAAATAAATCCCTTTATACTGTGATTTTGTATTTTCTTTTTCATGTTTTATACATGCATGGGGCAGGACCGATAACCCCAAAAGAACAGAATTTTATGTCAAATGAAACTTTTTGTCACTATGGCCAACTGATGCAAGTTTCAAAGAAATCTCTTTGAACTGTGATTTTATACATATTTTTTTCTCATGATTTCATACATGTAGTTAGCCCTGGTGCAGAGCCGATCACCCCTGATAGACAGTTTCAATGTCAAATGAAACCTTTTGTCATAATGGCCAACTGGTGCAAGTTTAAAATAATCTCTTTAGGCTGTAATTTTATACAAATATCATCATGATTTCATTCATGTTCATAGCCCAGGGGCAGGGGCAGGGGCAGATACGTAACCGCTTGGAGACAGGTTTTATGTCAAATAAAACCTTTTGCACTTTGGCAAAGTAGTATAAGTTTCATAAAAATCTTTTTGAATTGTGATTTTATACATTTTGTTTCATGATTTCATACATTTACATATCCCAGGGGCAGGGGCAGACAGGCCCTTGGGGAAGGTTTTTATGTCAAATGAAACCTTGTGTCACTATGACCAAATGATAGAAGTTTAAAAAACAATCTCTTTGAACTGTGATCTGTACAATTTCTTCCATTGTTTTATACATATATATAGATAGCCCTGGGGCAGGGGTGAATAACCCCTCGGAGGAGCGAAATATTAATTTCAACAGATACTTTAGTCATTAAGGCCCATTGGTGGAAGTTTCATATAGCAAAGTCTATAATACGAATTCCTGAAAAATCTGTTGTTTTCACTTTTTCCCATACAAAAGCATAAGGGGCCAAGTTTGACCCAAGCTTAAAATAGGTCAAGGTCAATCCTAAATCATTATTCAAACAAACTATGATTTGCTTATGTTCCCAATGCTGCATATCAAGTCCCATGGCCTTTGGCCCATCGGTGCCGGAGAAGTAAAATATTTAAACGGTTTTTACCATATAGAGGAGTGGCGGCCATCTTGCTCAAGTGAATTAGACCCCGTGAACAAATGTTCATTCCCCAAACCCATAGGCACTCCATATGTAATTTTGCTTTGATATGCCCTGGTGCTTCAGAGAAGAAGTCGTTTGAATATATTGACAATAACAACCACAACAATGATACCAGCATGTATACCGTATTAATCCGCCTATAAGACGATTCGTTTATAAGACGGGGGCTGTTTTTGGGCCCTTTCCAGGCAGGATTTTGCTTTTACTTAATTATAAGACGGGTTAAAAAAAGTTGCCTGTCGGAGATATTCCCTGCCACTCAGAAAATCCTAAAGTACAATTAAAAAAACTTCCAACACCACTTACAAGCATGCATACCGTATTTAACTGTGTATAACACGCACCTTATTTACCCAGAAAACGTTTACAAAAATCCGATGTGTATTATTTATAGGAACACCAAAAATCGGGACAGAAATCGCCAAGATAATCGGTCGCGAAAACTCATGACATTCACGATCGCCCGGTAAAAATGCGAAATAGAATGATTGCTATGAGATATTCATGATTTTTTATACCTATCTCGCCCATACCATGGTTCTGTCAGCTCAAAACAAGCAACTCCATCTGATTTGCAGTAATTTGATATCCTTTTCATGTCCATGCTCTTTTTGTTTACGCTTTTTTATTTTGCTGATTATGTGATCTCTTCAAAGGGAAACTACTCAAACAGGCATATGCATATGAATCTGTATTGATTACTGGACTTTGACAAGTCTCACACCTTAATTTGAATAAATCAGCCTGCACAACTGATTTATTGTAGTTCAAAATAGGAAATAAATCTGGTAGAACATAAATATTGGCACAAACGATCATACATTGAAAAAATAAAAAAGTATTAATTTTTTGCAATTATTAAAATCATTGATAATAAACAAAACCAACTGGGCTTTTGAGGTAGGTAGATCGGTCATTTGCATTTTATCTTTTATTTTCTTACCATATATTTATCTTTTTTTTTTTTTTTTTTTTTAACTTTTCTTCCAACTTACCAAAAAAATTGTTTGAAATAAACAATGTTTATGATAAAGAAAAAAAAACTACCAGCATACATCTGTGCACTTAATTGGTTAATTGGCAGTCAGAATGACAACTAGTCGACTTTAGTTGTTGTTTGCATTGCCCTGAGGCACTGAGTTGATAATTTCACGTCTCAGTTAAGAAAGTGACACAAAGTGACACAAAGTGACACAAAGAAGGTGTTAATTATGAGAATACAAAAGAAATAACTACATTTTTATTGTCATGGCGTCTGCAGTGGGGAAGCAAAGAACTGCCTACGCTACATCAAGTTGCCTGAGGCCCATGGTAACAGAGCTGCACAATGGAAATTCAGTTAGTATTATCGTAAATTCGGCCTGTTTCTACTCTAAACCTTCCGAATTCGACCATTTTCAACTCAATCCTAGTGAAATTTGACACACTTAGTATCTGGTAACTTAGTTATTAATGCACGGATAAATTCTTTGTGTTTTACATAGGAACATCTTTTTTTTAATTTCAAAACTATTTAGCAAATATTCAGTGCGTGTTATACACGGGTGCGAGTAATACACAGAAAAATTCGGTACTTCACCTAAAAAATTACCTTGCTGCTATTTCTATCAAGGGACGAAGGTAAACATTATATCCTTCTACCAGTTTCGAAGATCGGCATTTTCCGTGACCACGTGGCACCACCGGACTTTGCCGAAAATACCGATATGGCCAAAGACCTCGATTATAAGACGGGTCTGGATTTTTGAGGGCTTTTTTTTGGGAAAAATCCCCGTCTTATAGGCGGATTAATACGGTATACTATAAGCTCACCTATGAGCCTAAAGGTTCGGGTGAGTTAATAAGCAAACTATATAAATGATATACATTTATAGGCCCGCTAGTTTCTGACATCTGACAGGCAGTGCAAAAAGAGATAAAACCCAATTTAAAAGTAATTTCTGTTACATTTTTTTTCATTCTAACTCTGTTACCCAGGGGATAAAGGCTTAAAGCGCCAAACAAAATTGTGGCAGACAGTTATTCTATTTTTCTTAAAAATATTTTTCAGTGAAAATAAGACTTGACATTTCATGTGAATAGTCTGCTAGGCAGATTATTCACATAAAATGTCAAGTCTTCGTTGTTTTCTCTGAAAAATAAAATGAATATATTTGAAAGTGTCGTCTGCTGTAGTTGTGCCAAGGGCTTGTTTAAAGGTTAAGTCAGTTTCCACTACAGGCTGAACAAATACACCTTAAGGTGTATGCAAGGGCAAAGACAGACGTACAAGCACAGCTGTGCAATCTGCCTAGAATCTCTACTGAGCATTGTGTGGATCAAGGCTCTCATCACGAAAACATACCTATATAATTTTGACCCGCTTAAATCCCGCATTTACATAATGAAACCGGGGTTTATAGGAGTATACATTGTTTTTCTTAAATGCCCCTTAAATCCCGCATTTACAAATTGAAACTGGGGTTTATAGGGGTAAACATTGTTTTTATTATTTCTGCTCAAAAACATATAGCTTGTGGGTACTCATTAGAATTTCCTCGGCGAGGCGGTTCTAACAAGTATCCACAATCTATTTTTTGAGCAGAAATATGAAAAAAAAAATGAGAATTTTTATCTGAAAACTTTCAGTTTTAGGTGGTGAAATTTTCAACATATTTGAATAGGCGTGTTTTCGTAATGTGTATAGGAAAGACTGATCTGACTGCATCGATACGCAGTGAACCCTAGACACCCACGACATTTACTTTATTTACTCATGTTGCGGCTATTTACTTTGAAATTCAGGGGACTGGTTTGCAGGAAAGCAAAACAAGCAGTTACAGAATTTGCACTCCTTGTAAAAAAAAAAGATGGCTGAAAATATTCTAGAAATGTGTGCAATGTGTGATTGCAAAACAACTATTTATAAGCCAACTATAGGTATGTCCCTAATTTGAAAAGAGGCATACCTCATATTTAGCAGCTTAGTAAAACTTGGTTATATCAGAGATTATTTTTCAGACGAGATCTTGAGAGATCTGCCTAATTTTTTTTTGTTTTTTTGCCAAAAATCTCTTTGAAATTTGCCAAATGTAATATAGTTTAGGATTTTTCGCTAAAATTTCCAAAGCTCCAGATAAACTGTTGGCATCCACATAATATTTGTGAGCCACTTCTAACGAGTACCCACAACATATGTTTAAATAGAGAAATAAGAAACGTATCCGTTTTGTTTGGCTGAAAAAAAGTGCCTTATCTGGACCTATGAGTTTCTCTCTGAAAATTCATAATTTCTGGCCAATTTTGGCTGAATAATACAGTTTCGTCCATATTATTCCGAGTCAGGATCATCCCTGAACGTATTATTTGTTAACGAATATATATATGATTTACCTGTTGACTGCTGTCAACTAACTCCAGCACTTGCTCTGTCCGAGATACAAGACCTCTTAAAGGAACTGGATCCTGCTACGTGGTGGGGGGCTCTGCCACTTCACTGCAAATGTCAGGAAGAGCTTATAATTACAGACATTTCATTGTTGATAGGGATTTTTGTCACTGGCTACTTTAATTTAGTGCTGTTCTGCTACATTGTCAACCCTTGTCACGCTGAATAATTTAATACCACGTTAGTGAATAAGATTACTTGATCCAAGTTGTTGATACAAATTCACAAACTTAATGACAAAAAGTGCAGATCCAGATCAAATGGCTTCTGAAGAAGCCAACTAATCTAGATCTGCACTGTTTGCAAAGGTGGAACATATCCAGATTGCTGATACAAATTCACAACTTAATGACAAACAGTGCAGATCCAGATCAAATGGCCCCTGAAGAATTGATTGTGATGGAGTTTAACGACATGTCAATCATTGTGGGTCATTTTGTGTCGTCTCCCAAAGAAAGGGAGAAGAAATCGTAGAGGAGATGAAAGAGAGGGACAGGGAAGAAAGGAATAGGAATGAAAGTGAAGATACAGAAGAAATCAAAACTTTCCCCCTCTACCCTTACCTGCTACAAGGATAGCAGGCCTTGCCCAGCTGTAAGCCAGTTGGACGCCCCGGTGTCGTAAGATACACAACACCTTCGCTCAGGACAACCGACCACCCCCACTCCTGAAGAAGCCAACTGAACTGGATCTACAATGCAAACGCGGGGCATATCCGGATTCACAGGATCAGGTTTGAAATGTAACTGTACTTAAGTGAATAGATGTATATATTTTCGAGGGTTGGGACGGGGCGGGGGCATCTGTCAAGATTGTTTTGACCCCTTCTGAAAAGGGATTTTCTCTATCCCTGTCTTGTAAAAAAGCAGGCAAACTCCCATGTGTATCAAGTTTACATTTTGGGGGTGACCTGATTTTTAATGATAGATTCTATCTGTCATTCTTCGTTGCCACGCACGGTATTAGAGAAAGTGACTTTGACTACTATTCAATTTCTTATTCATCCGCGCACAAAAGTAGACCCAATGTTTCAATGTGTGTATATTAGTACGCCATTGAAGAGCTGTCCATACAAAAGTAGTGCAACGTGCTTGATCTATGGCGAGAGTCGCTGAGAAAACCCGCCTTAATATACGTGCGAACAACAAAGGCGCAGATCAGCCTGCGCGTCGGCGCAGCGCCTTTGTTGTTCGCTTTAGCTCGTTTTTTTTTCGACAAAGAAGCGTGCGTCTCACAAACTTAAATGGAGAACAGAATGATACCTGGAATTGATTAGTTTCTCATAGAATCTGTCATTTCAGGGCTATTCAGCCCTGTTTGCTACACGGGCTTGTGCTATTTGGGGGCAGAGGTTTGGGTGTGTCAGATGGATTTCGGTATCCATTATTGTTGATGCAAGTTTAAGCTAGTTTAAGGGTCTTAAAATTGTGTGTGTGTGTGTGTGTGTGTGTGTGTGTTAAGGGATTGAGTTGGCTTAAGTTTGGAAGTGATTATTGTTTGAGGTACATGTATGTTTAAAGGTTAATATTTTTATGGTCAACCATAATTAGTAATTTCTTACATGTGGGATCGTCCATATATGATCCCGTACAACTCACTCACAGAGTTAACTCCAGATGCAAAATAATGAATACAACCATGATCAAGTCATTGCCTGTAATTCAATATTTTGATGTTCTTACATAAACATTTGTTTACCAATGTACATTTTCGGACATTTTGTACAAGGATGTAAACTGGTGTGACTTCCTCTTTTCTTTCCTTCAAAAGTAACCCCTAATGTAAAGCGGTCTACTCTAGAAGGAAAGAATTTGCTCCAAGTGGGAGAGAATTTACATGAAATGCTAAGTTATTTTATATTTCTGAAACGTATATAAAATCACTGTTTCTATTTTGCTAAGCCCTTTAAGGGTTAATACTACTTCCTTACAGAGCTACCATTTGATTTTTATATAGAGGGCAGGTGAGGGTGTGGGGGCGATTTTGAAAAAATCCAGGACCCTCTTTTACACCACCAGGGTAAATGCTAAGTATTGTACGCTTTGTAAAATCGTTAATATAAAAAGACAGGCTCGCGTCGCGGAAGAAAAAAATACAGGCCGGAAAATATCTCCCTAATCCCCCCGTAAAAATCAAATGGTTGGTCGCTTATAGGCCCTTTATAAATGACTTATGACTACAAGAAGTCTGTATGTTTCTTAAACTGGTGCAAGAAAAATATCTTCTATCACAGCCTTTTCATTTAGTTTGGAAGTAGGACTCTAAAATCCATACATGGGCATGTACTATCGAGACCCATTCAATGCTTGGCATGCCGGGTAAAATTTTTAGCAGAAGACATTTTGAAATATTTTTTTCTTATTTTTCCAGAAATAGGCTTTGACATTTCATGCAAATTATCTCCACTGGAGATAATTTGCATGAAATGTCAAAGCCTATTTTCTTGGAAAAATAAGGAAAAACTAGACAATGTGTTTGTAAAACAGTATGCTCCCAACTATATACTTCCCTTAAAGTAAACATGCATTGATGTGGCCCTCCCAAGGGTGGGGGTACCTCTTTCCTTGTTCCCCTAAAATATTTGCTCCCAAAAATCAAAATCTTAATTTTCTATGTTTCCTGTTCCCCAAAATTACATTTGTTCCCCCGTTCCCGAAATTTTTAGACGTGTTCCCCTGTTCCCCTGAAATAAATGACATTATTCCCCTGTTCCCCATAACCCCTATGAGGGCCTCATTAATCGTAATACTTAAGCACCAAAATTGCTAAATTCAAAAGTCAAATAAAGTAACAAAAATTAAATTGACGATAATGCCAAAGCCACATGCACATGTTCAGACCATGACAAAAGGGCATGCAAAGTTTCAAGTTAATCGGTGTAAAACTGTAGCAGTTGTGCACACAAGGTACCCATTGTAATGCATTTTAATCGTATTTAAGCCCCAAAAATAGCTATTCAAAAGTCGAAAAAAAAATGACAAAAATTAAATTGACGACAATGCCAAAACCACATGCACCATGACAAAAGAGTCTGCAAAGTTTCTTGGGGTCTGGGAAGGGCTGCGGTTTGTGATTGTGGCTCCCCTGGACTATTCTCCTACCTTTTTTTTTTCAAATTGATCATTATAAAACTCTATGAGGAGTTGCGCACACAAGGTACCTACCGTCTGTCATCAAATGCCTAAGTCGAAAAATACGAATAACTCCGCAAGGAGAACCTCAGTGGAAAACAAAAACATAGGGTTCGGCTTATTTTTTATGCTGATGCTATATATGAAATTTCAGGATCCTAGCTCTAACCATTCCTGACCGTATGCAAAGCCTAACGGATAAAGGAACAGAAATGGCTAAGTTCAAAGGTAAAACAAGTAACAAAAAGTAAATTGACGATAATGCCAAAACCACATGCACATCTACAGGCCAGGATAAAAGAGCCTGAAAAGTTTAAAATTGATCTATGTAAAACGGTAGGAGTTGCGCACACACGATACCCACAATAATGCACTTTCGTAGTATATAAGCCCCAAAAATGGCTCAAAAGTCGAAAAAAGTGACAAATATTAAATTGATGATTATGCCAAAACCAGGTCCACTTATTTTTCATGCTGATGCAAAATATAAAGTTTCAGGTTACCAGCTCTAATCATACCTGACCGTATGCAAAGCCTAACTGATAGACAGACAGAAATGGCTGTTGAAAAGTCAAAAAAGTGACAAAAATTAAATTGACGATAATGCCAAAGCCATAGCACACGCACATTTACAGACCATGACGAAAGAGCAAGCAAAGTTTCAAACTGATCATTTTAAAACTGTATGAGAAGTTGCGCACACAAGGTACCCACCGTCTGTAGTCAAAGAGTAAGTCAAAAATGGGGAATTATTCCGCAAGGAGAACCCCGACGGAAAAAACAGAAGAAAAAAGATCCGCTAATTTTTCATGCTGATGCTGTATATAAAATTTTCAGGATTCTAGCTCTAACCATTCCTGACCGAGTGCAAGTGTAACAGACGGATAGACGGATGGACAGGCTCAAACTAATATGCCTCCTCAATTGCTTCGAAGTTGGGGCATTATTATATCAATTTGTCATCTACTGAATTTGCCTAGAGAGCTGGGAATAAATGTCTTTAAGTAGGAGGCCATGGTGACGAACAAAAGGCAACTTAGCCTCCTGCCTCCTGTTATGAAAAGGCTGTTTCAGCTGCATTTTACTTATTAATTGAATATTGTAAAATGTTCTAAATTAAGCCACTTACCAACACGTTGGTCATCTATACTTTAATGAGACGACCAAGTGAGCTCCACCAGTTGTGCAGTGCCATGGAAGCAGGGGAGGGTATCACTGTGTCAGCCTGAGCCTCAACCAAACATGTTCTTCCGTAATTTAGTAAGCATGGTTCGTTGAAGAATGTGTCCCAGATACTGTCGCAGCTTTCCTCTTCCTCCTGAAAAACAATGGTTTTAACCCATTTATGCCAAGTGGACTTTTCTACCTTAACTCTTTGGACTGGTCCATTTCCAATAGCAGGGTGTCTGATTAGTTCTTATTATTACTAGGTTTTATAGACATTCCTTAATGCAAACATTGTAGACCCTGATTAGACGCCACAGCAGACAATGGCGTCTGAACAGAGTCTACACTGTTTGCCAATGTTCCTTTTATGGGACGCTAGGCATAAATGGGTTTATGCAACAGATACTTCTGAAAGACTTAGCTGCCATCTAGCGAAGGGATAGCAATTTTACATACAGGTTGTTGCCTCCTTGTATATATTCAATCCAATTACCGCACCGTGCGCTTAGGGTTTTCAAAATTAGTGGGAAATGTTGTTGTAAAACATGTATCCACTTATACTAAGGGTACACTTAAGAAAGGATTGATCAGCAAAGGATGGTTATTAAACTGTTTTCTCGTTCTCAAAAACAATAGTTTTAAATTAGCTGTACCCTGCGGAAACTGTCTTCAGGCACATCCAGACAACAAAGGCCCAGATCAGCCTGCCTATCTGTTAACAGAATCATTGGCTACTAGAGAATGTATGATTGAAGAGCAAAAGTCTGGATGATACTCTGAGCATGTGCAGGATAAAGAAGTGCATTTTGCGAAAGTTCGAAGGCTTTTTTTCGCTTGACGCGGCCCAGACCTGCATCCAATGATCTCAATGTCACTGTACGGGTTAGCCATATTGGGGATGTTTCCCTCATTGCAAATTCCCATACATAGAAATTGATCCAAATACAAGCAGATTCAAATACTAATAAGTGGTGGTAAAGCACTAAATGTTAGGTAGAAAAGTACTGAAATAAAAGACAATCAAAGCACTGACAGCAACGGTGGTTTGATTCTCTCTGAGTGTAGGTTGGTCCGGTTTCAATTAACCCTTAGCTTCCTGTGGTTTAAACAAACAGTACAGGCCCTGATCAGACGGCGTTTGATCTGGGTCTGCATTGTGTGCTAATGTCCCAGCACCAAGCCAAGTCCAGGTTTTACAGATAACCCTCTTTACACGCTACCCTGACGTCAGAGCGACAAGATTGGCATTGCCACAAATAACTGTGACCTGGATTTCGTGCAAATGCTATTTGCGTGGACTAACTTTATCAGCCAGCGATTGTCACACGAACACCAGCACTATTACTCAGATTCTTCAGTAAATTTGGGCAACCTTCAGTTTGGAAATAGTGTTAGATTTGGAGACTAAAGGTTGTGGGTTTCATATCGTGAAAAATGTGTTGTTCCGTCTAACACGCTGTTGGATTTCAATGGTCAATGAAAAATTGTTTTGTGTATGTATTGCTGGGGTCGATGAGAAACCCCAAAACACTGTTATACAAATGTACTGCCACAGTGCAGTCTTCGCGAAATCTTTCCAAGAGATGCAGGACAGCTGTCAGATAGACTGAAATTTTTGGCAGGACATAATAAAATTCTGCAGGACAGGAGGCTTGTCTGTTATCAAATTACTATCTCTTTTTGCCAGAAATCACAGGACATTTGTCAGACAAACTGAAATTTTCTGCAGGACAGAATGAAAATTTGCCGGTTTTGTCAAACAGTCCTGCAGTTTTCGCAAAGACTGCAGTGTGAATTCAGTTTTCAACATAATTTACACAAAATAAAATATAGTACTAAATTATTGAGACACAGGTTGTTCATTAATAAATTTAAAACGCTAGATTTGGTACCACAATCAGTGTCAGAGCGTTTCTCAGTTGTTGCAGTATAGTGCGACTCCCGACTGATATACCCTTTTCTCATGCTGTGGTACCCACAATGTTTCCACTGATATTCGATTATAATCGGTCATCATTCACTTTTGCCTTTTGTGACTCATTATCAGAAAGATTTTTTATAGTCGATTAATCGGAGAATTCTATTTTTAGAAACATATTCTTCTCTCGTTTTATTTTTATGGACATTGAAGTTATAAAGAAATGAAATTCAAAGCTCTCTATTTGGGTCATTCTAGATTTGTAGTCAGTAAAAGTGAAAAACAAAATGATAAAATAGGCTTAAAAAGTCAACCGAAAAGTACTGATATTTTTCTTATTTCTCCATGAAAACATATGTTGTGGGTACTCATTAGAAGTACCTCTGCGAAGGGCTTCTAATGAGTACCCACAACATATGTTTTCATGGGGAAATAAGAAAATAAGCACCTGGATGGCCCTCTTATTGATTCGGAGCAATGAATAAGTATCTGGAAGAGGGCTAAATTAAGAGTGAATATATTTTCTATACAAGTCTATTATCAATCGATGAGCAGTCGGTTTTATAAAACCGATGACCGACTATGAAATTCTGGCCGATTCCCAACACTAGGTACGCATGGCTTAATTATCTGAAGGTTTTCAACTACAGCGATATTAAATAATGGATGCTTGAATGTCTTACCGTTTCTCTTTCATTGATAGGCCCTACGACAGCATCGTCTTGGGTACCTTCCGGAAGGATGGCTTGAGACTCTGTAGCTTCCACAGTGTCTGCACTGTTGTCACTACAGGGGTTGTGAGCCACTGGAGAAACGGTCATGGCCATGGGCGATATATTAACTGCCATGATTTGACATTGCCCGAGACCTAAATGCGTATCATGCAGAATGTTTAAAAGTTTCTCCAAGTGGCTCGTCGAGACAACCAACGCTGCGCTGTTCCATGAGATTTGATGATTGCTGTTGAAGCGTGATTGCCTCAAACATCCATGACTGTCGAATAAGACCCACCGGCCCTCAGTCTTGAATATAGCGTAGGAGAATTGTTCGACAGTCAGGATGAACCCGCTGCAGTTATCTATCCCCTGCTTCGTTGTCATCCACTCCTGGAAAAAAGAGAAAGCATTGACTGAATTTATTCGAAGATAAAATACTTCAGTATTATTTAAAGTATACAATATCATCAGCCTCGATGAAACAACCAAATCTGTCCATAAATTCATCCCATATTCGACTTAAAGTCCACCACACTATATTGGAAGGGTCCAATTTCAATTTTAGATATTGAGATATTTCAATATAGGGAAATAAAAACACTGATAATAATACCTCGCAATGATCGAGTCGCGGGCAGATAATTAAAAAAAATGAGTAAATTTGCCCATTAGCAATCCCATATCAGATGTCCATAATACTAATGCACATACCAAGTTTGGTGACAATCCACTGATATTTACTCCTAACTGTCCGGAAGTGAAAAAAATGGACGGGCAGACGAGAGACTGACGGACAGACAGACACACACACACACACACACATGGGCATCAACGTGAAACCATAATACTCCGCCAGTATCGTGTGGCGTGGTATAAAAATGACAGCTATTTGCAAACAGTGGAGACCCTGATCAGAAACCACAGAATAAACGTCTTATCTGGGTCTTCACTGATTGCCAAAATTTACCCTTTTGGGGTTTCCAGACTATAACCGTGCAGTAATCCTACAGAGTGATAGAATCACGCCTACTATGTCATAGCAGTAAATCACGTTTAAGTGGATCAACACTTATCTACAACATTGCTTGAAAATATTTTATAAAGTAAAAGTAGTGTATTTACTCTGAATATTCTGACATATTAAGTTGTTAACTCCTTACCGTGCCTGTTCTAAAGTTTGGAAAGTCCATTTTATGGTCTGCTGCTCTAAAAACCGCTGGATGAGTAGCACAGTAAGGCTGGCACAATTATTCGGATAATCGATTAATTTAGCGATAAATTCAACAAAAATAATTATTATTACAGATTTGCTAATAATCGATCATTTGATTTCTGTGCCTGTTACTTTACCGTATTTACCCTTAGTATTCAGACACCTAAACTCCTTACAATACTTTATCTAAAATTTAGCTACTTTATCTGCAATTTACTACCCAATGTTGTGTCTAAAAATAGCTGGATGGGTGGCAAACAGTGTAGACCCTGATGAGACGCCGCATTTGCGGCATCTCATCTCGGTTTACACTGCTTGACTCTTTGCTCACGCTTTTCTTCCCAAATGCATACAGTAAAGTATATCATATGGTAAGAGTCATGCTCAATCAGACAGGTAAAATTAGTACCAAATTTTTAGTGATTACTAATCGATTATTGATCACAATGGCAGGACTGATAATCGATTATCTTTTGAGGATAGCCAGCCTCAGCAAACAGTGTAGACCCTGATCAGACGCCACGTGAGGCGTCTGATCTGTAGCTACATTGTCTGCTCTGACGGGCCTGTTTGGACCAAATATTTAGGATATATCAGGGCTCCCTCTGCATTTTAAAACTGGGGGTAAATCTGCTCTGTTTTCTTATTTTTGTACCCCCAATGTAAAGCAGCATATAGAGACTCACTTCAAGTTTAGGGCTACAAGACAAATTTTGGAGGTAATAAACCCTCTGCAGAGCCAGCCTTGGTGGCTCAGTTGGACGTGCCGTCCGACTGGAGACCAGGAGGTTGCGGGTTCAACCCCCGCCGAGGTCGGCAACATTCTTTCGTGGAGACTGATTATGAAATATTTTCTATGGTCATTCTCTCCCTTCCGCTGATTCAAGAAGGACAGTTGTCAGTTTCTGGCGAAAGAATGTGCACAATACTGGTTAACCGCTTAGAGGACTAAGCCTGCTCAGTAAACGTGTGGTTAGGTAAAATGACCGCGCTCGACATGACCCCATTGGGTTGACTGGGCCGTAAAACCTCAACACAAACAAAAACCCTCTGCAAAGGGTAAATGGGAATGCTGTATATACATTATTTCCAAAATGGGTCGATCATACGTACCTGCACATCAAAGAAAGCAAACTCTTCTGCTGTTTTTGTACATAAGCAGGAATGGATATATTCCCCAGTGAATATATACACTGGGGTGTCTTTAGCAGTAACAATAGCAAGCTGTGACACACCCAGTATATCGTCTAAACTGATTCGGCCGTCAGGATCGGTCGACAGCTTGCTCGCCTCTCTGTAATGGAAGGAAGATTTATAAGTCAGAGCTTTTATAGTCCTTGAAGTATTGTTGTGCCGATTAATCGAAAACTAATCGGGTTAGCCCACTATCGGCAACTATCGATATGTTTTTCACTATCCATTATTTGAAATTCTATTTTTAGAACTGCGGGCCAAAGTTCACAAAATGAGACCTACAAATTAAGAGTATTATGAAAGACTCATTGACTAGCAACATGGCTGCAAAATCTGGTTTGTCATGAAAAGCAAAAAACAACTATATCCTAAGATATGCTATTATATGCTGCTCAGTGAGCACTGCATTTTAAGTTGTATAGAAACATAAAGCGCTTTTGCTATGATGAGTTATTATTTGACTCCAGTTATGGGATATCCGATTGTATAATCGATAATCAATCGGTTTTACTTTCCCGATAATCGATTGTGATTTTCCTCTCCGATTCCCAACACTACCTTCAAGTGCCAGTCGCAGTACCGTAGCATCAGTTAGCATTCTGTTCTTTTGAGCTTTCTGAGAAAATAAGGTTTAACATTTCATGTGAATTTGTCAAGCACTATTTTCACGGAAAGATCATCTCTTTAAGGGGACCGGATACACTTTGTGAGTTATTGGGCCATTTTATACAAGGGCAAAAAAATTTGCTGTTTCCTGTTTGGATTGCTGCACAGTGCACACGGGGCTTTTTTAATTTTTTTTTAATGTAGGGGTTTGCTTTAAAAGGAAATAATTTGCAGTTCACTCAGATTCCCTTTTAGAGTGCACTTTGTTTCAGAAGGGAGGCCAAGTAAGTTACAGTTGCCTCCCCTGAAAGTACATTCATTCACTTGAGTAGGCTTTCTATAGATCTATACAATTAAAGTTGATGACAAATAAATGTTACAACATCCTGAAAATAGGAACACAGATATATATAATAATTTGAAAGATATAAAGGAATTGTTAAGAGCTGTGCACAGCGTTGGAATGAATGCACAGAAAATTTAATTAGTTCTTCCTGCGCATTAGTCAGAATTAGATTTTTTTTATTTGTGACAGGTCTAATGACATTCGTTCAACAGGACATGGGAAATTAGTCTCTAGATCTCACCAAAGCGGTAAACCAAGCCACATCATCCTGTGCACGGAGGAAATGATCGAACCGAATATTCCAGTCTCTAATTGTTTGAGGGAAGACTGAGCCCTTGTAAATGTCAGTTCTTAGAGCGGGGGTCTGAAAAGTCAATGAGTGATGATTTCTACTGCGCCTAATTTGGGTGATATAATGTCAACTGTAGGAATGCTGGCAGCACCCTTCAAACATTTGTACAAAAGAATTAGTATGCAAATAGCATCCAGCGAAAACTCGTCAGACTTTGCGGATGCACAAGCTGATCCATTTAGGGCTTACACACCCGAAATACTATTTTTTCAAGTCTTGTATTTATTTATTTTGTTTACTTATATATTGAATAACCGATCTACCTATTTATTGACCGGCACGGAATCGCGCCGGTCTCTTAATATAGCCTTGGATTTTTTACATATTACGGTAGAGTGTTCGATTAGCTCACAAAGGATTTTTTATATTTGCCGGGATCGTCGGTGTGTGACGTTTCGGTATCTATTAGAGTGTTCGATTAGCTCACAAAGGATTTTTTATATTTGCCGGGATCGTCGGTGTGTGACGTTTCGGTATCTGTTGGAAACACCAGTGTCTGACTTTTCATCCAAACTATATTAATTTGTTGATTTCAGTAATGTCTAACTTTGAATGCGCATGTTGAGACACTCAGCGGGGCTAGGACTTTGTTGTTTGGCTAAGAATGCTCGTATGAGCAACTACGTGTAACTAAGGTTCTGGCGAGATTGCACAATTGCGCAATGAGTTAGAAGATCTATAGCTCAATAAGTGTTTTGAACCACAATGAAAGTTGAGGGCGAGGATTATAACTGAAAACCCACTCCATTCATATACTTGGACTTTGAAAAAAGAGGATCCATTCATATACTTAAAAAGTTCAAACTTATTCATATCTGACGCATGCTAAAATAAGCTTCTAGATAAATAATAAGTTATAAAATGAATCTCGTGGAGATCCCAAAGAAACTAGGATTCGTATACTGCTGGACATCGTCAATATCGCAAAATTTGGTCCCGACCCCGATTCGTGTGACATAGTAGGATGATAGATCTATATTTTATACTAACTTTAGGCACCCCCTCGTCTCTTCTCCAACGGGCGCGGGCGCGCACACACACACACATGACCTCAAGATCAGCGATGAACTTGAAAATGTCATAGGCGCAATTAAGTCAAAGGTCAACTTCAGGCGAACTATCCTGGCAGGCGATAGGTTTTGTCAAAAAATGTTATACATTACAATCTGCTTATAACAATTTTTTTTTTTTTTTTTTTTTTTTTTTTGAATCCATTATAGCATAAGCTGTATTATTTAAACAATCTTGTTATATCCAAACAAAAATATGTAGATACTATAAAAAAAATAACTATTTCCATCAGTTTTGATATTTTTTTTTATATTTATATAATCTATACATGTTTCGAACCCATCTTTAAACCATGCTATATATATCTAAAACCATCTTATAACAAACTGTTTTATAAACAGATTAATGTCTATTTTATTTTCATTTCAATCAAGAAATTTCATAAAGCTTAATAAAAGCATACATTAAAGGATCACATTATTGTTCTTTTTTACCTGTCACATTGAAACTTTATATACCCTTGTCCCATATTGTTAAGTAAACAAGAACAAAATTTGCGCCGGTAATTAGACGTTTACATCTAAATATTTTGTTTTGTTTTATATACTGCAAAGACTTTTTGGTTTCTCAATCCTCTGATACTAAAATCGACGACAGCAGAGACTAGCAGTCTGTTTTAGAGACATCGTTTTAAAATTTAGACTACTTTCTATAATTTTTAACAGCTTTCATTCTCGGCTTGAGAAAATGACGTGGACCAGTAAAAAACTGACAGGGATACTTCTCTTCTCCGACTATCGCTGCAAGTGTATGTTACCCGAAATTAGCTGAAATGAATCCGAGCGCAAGTTCACGGTAGGTAGCCATAACGGATCCTGAGTGATTAAATCACTGCGGGATCAAGTACCGGCTCCTTAGTGGATTGTTTTTGAACTAAAAAAGATTGCTACTTAGTTTCGGGTCGATTTTTTTCTGGAAAAAAGAGTGAGTTAAAACAAAAACATTTATCACACGGAACGTTACAGGGATCAGGCATAAGTTTGAGCAGGCATCAAATGTTATTGAGGAAACGCATTTCTGTCTGGATCTTGAAATTAATGCCCTGTGTCTTAGTCTTTTGATACCAGAACACGTGGCTTTCAAAACCGAAATTTTACGTTTTTAACCATTTCAAGACTAATGGCTGTTCACTGGCTGCTTCCTTACTCCTTATTCTCTAAAAAATGAAGACACTGTTATTCCTTTATCGAACCATTATCGTGCATAATGCATTTTATCGCCGTGTTGTAAAATTCAAAGAAGAACGGATCCTGCGGGATCAGGGATAAAAAGACATTTCTGTGGCATGGGCTGTGTTCATCTGGCACCGGATCCTATGTGATTATGTATTGTGCTTTTAACTAAAGTATGTCCGTTTTTGTGTAATATAATCGACTTTGACAACCACTTCATTTCTTATAACCAGTTTTAATACAGAATAACTACATGTATGCACCGCACCATATCACACCAGGTAAAATACAGTTCCACAGCCGAATCTTGCCGAACATATAAGTTTTGAATAAATGCTTATGAAGGCCTGTTGACAACAGAAAACTATTCTGATATCCAGGCCTCCAGCGTCTGCAGTGTTTTTTTTTTTTTATTACTATTATTATTACTTTTTATTTTAATGAAAGGGGACTGATATGGTCAATTTTCCGCCATTTTTCAAAACTGAATTTTTGTGCTCCCTATTTGCTTCCCTTCTGAGAGGTGTTCAATTCCTCTTAACCATAGGAGCCTAAAGTTATAGTTTTCCTTTTCATGATCGAAGATATATATAAAAATCTACTTTTTATATTTTTTCGCTTGATTTTCGGCGATTACTTTTTTGTTATTTTAGAGAAACATGTCCAGCGAGAAAGTCGCCCTGGAGGACCGGCGCAAACTTCTTCAAAAGTTTCTAGCTCCCTACCATTTATAACGAGCTTAAGCGACCTACTTTAAATTCTATCATCCTCACCCCTTTAGAAGTTGAATCTGTCCTAAAATCACTACCGATTGGAAAAGCATCTGGTCCAAACGGATTAAGCAATCGCATTCTTAAAGAACTGTCAAAAGAACTAGCTTTTCCATTATGTGTCCTCTTTAACCGATCACTCAGTCAAGGTGAAGTACCTAGACAATGGAAAGAAGCAAACATATGCCCTATTCATAAAAAAGATGATCCCTCATTAGTAAATAATTACAGACCCATCTCTTTGCTAAACTCTGAAGACAAAGTATTTGAAAGGCTTATATTCAAGCACTTATACAATCATCTTCGAGATAATAATGTTCTATCATCTTTACAGTCCGAGTTCATACAAGGAGACTCCACTGTAAACCAACTCACTTTTTTGTACAATACATTCTGTCAAGCCTTAGACATGGGCAAAGAAGTTAGAGTTGTCTTCTGCGACATCAGGAAAGCATTTGATCGCGTATGGCACGCAGGGCTTTTACGCAAACTTAAGGCAGCAGGTGTTCAGGGAGAACTTCTCAAATGGTTTACAAATTATTTAGCTGAAAGAAAACAACGCGTTATACTTCCTGGTGTCGCGTCAGACTGGACGTATATTCTTGCTGGAGTGCCGCAAGGCTCCATACTCGGGCCAATACTTTTCTTAATTTACATTAATGACATAGTCGCTGAAATTGGCTCCAACATTCGCCTGTTCGCTGACGATACTAGCCTCTACATTATTGTTGAAAAGGCTGTTTGCATTAACTCAGACCTTTCAAAAATTTCTATCTGGGCAAACAACTGGTTACTTGACTTCAATCCGATCAAAACCGAATCAATGCTGATATCTCGTAAACTAAACAAGCCTGTTCACCCACCCATCTTCATGGAAGAAGTACAAATAGCTGTTAAAAGTGTCATCTCATAAACACCTAGGCTTGGTTCTGTCCAACGACTGCACTTGGCACCAACATAACTAAAAAAGCATGGAACAGGATTAATATTATGCGAAAACTCAAGTTTAAGTTGGACAGGAGTTCTCTAGAAATAATATTTACAACTTTTATAAGGCCCTTACTTGAATACGGGGATATAATATGGGACAATTGCACATAATTTGAAAAACAAGAAATTGAGAAAATCCAAATCGAAGCCGAAGGAATCGCCACTGGAACAACCAAACTTGTATCTCTCAATACCCTGTACCAAGAAACTGGCTGGGTTACACTTGAAAAGAGACGGGAAAATCATAAACTCGTCATGTTCTACAAAATGTATAATGACTTAACTCCGTCTTATCTTTCTTCTTTAGTACCACAGTCAATAAACAATCTATCCCAATACAGCCTTCGAAATGCAGATAACGTACAATCTATTCACGCTAGAACTAATCTATATTTTCAGTCTTTTCTACCATCTGTGGTAAGAAAATGGAACGACTTGCCCGATGAAGCAAAACGTTCCAGTTCGGTTACTTCTTTCAAAAATTATTTAAACCGCAACAGAACGTCTATTCCAAAATATTTCTATACAGGCAATAGGAAAACACAGATCTTGCATACACGTCTCCGAACAAATGTAGCAGCTTAAACAGCGATCTCTACTCCAAAAATATAACTGAATCTCCATTTTGCCGCTGTGGACAGGTAGAAAATTTGCACCATTATCTACTTTGTTGTCCGTTTTAGACCGCACAGAGAAACGAACTCTGTAACACTGTATCAGAGTATCAAACAATATCGCTTAATCTTCTACTATATGGAGATGCCTCTTTACCATACACAACAAATGTTCTTATATTTGAAAAAGTCCAAAAGTATATAAGCGACACAAAACGCTTTTAACTGTTGAAGCCATTTAAATAAAATGTTCTGTACATGCAACTCTCTATTGAAAAGTTAGTAGATTCTGTGGGATACTTATCAGGGAAGCGCTGCCCTTATCCCCCCATTTGTTTTTATTAAAATCCCTTAAGGTCTTGTGATATATTAAAGCGACTTCTACGACTGATATTAACAGCCTTAGCATTAGTATGAACCAGTTAACAGTTATGGCTCTTTAATTGATATTCTGACCTTACTGTCATTTCCAGTATATTTTTTTTCTTGCTTTCGTTATCTTATCATTGCTCTTTATATTATTTTTTTATAGCTGTTTGTTTGTGTTTTTTTTCTTCTTTTAATTCTGCATCTTTAATTCACATTCACAAACTGAGATCCATATTGTTAAACATTTTTTCCGTCACTATTTGTACAACTGTAATTGTTAAGGAGAAGAACTAAATAAGTAGTCATACTTTCGTTCTGATCCTATTTCTTATGTGCTACAATGTATAGACCTGTTATGTAATATTTGGATAATAAAATATGTTTAAACCAAGTGACCTGCGAGCTCGTACTGTAGGTATCCTGAGCCTCTCACATATTTTGCAGAAGAGTTCGCATGCGGCTGACTGGTTTCCCATATCTACAGCGGAGTGTATCGGCTTAATGTTGAACCCGGAAACCAAAACTAATAAGGCCGGAGCCATTGGCCTGGCTTCCAAAAAATATGATCAAATACGCTCCGCTGCAAACATGAAAAGCCAATCAGCCGCCACAAGCGATCACATTGGCTGTAAAGAATCGTATAGCCAATGAACTAGAAGGATACATTTTTACGCCATTGACACGGATGTATGCAAGACTGATCTGCGTTTAGCCGCCATTTTTAATCTGAGATTTTTCTCGCATTAAACTACATTTTTTGTGTGTATTTAAGGGTAAATACTGAAGTATTGCTGTAAAAATGGATAGCACATAACAGGAATTATGCATAGAGAAGAATTTATCGCTGACAACTTGAACACGATAAAGATAGGATATGAGGTGATTTCAGCTGACTGGCGATCAGCTGATTGTTCATACTTTAGCGACTTTCGTCTGTACACACATGCTGCACAATGATTTGCTTGTCAAATTGTGTCGTAGCTCGTGTTATTGATAAACATCATAAGAGTCCATAAAGTTAATACCTAGAAACCGAGATACATTGTATGGCATAATTGATAGCAGTAACGATACCGTGGAGAGTACTACACCCCACCCCAAGCCCTAAAGTCAAGGCAGACTGATCGACACGGACACACCGGTTGCATGACATTTAGTAAACGCCTATCAAATTAGTGCTGTTTTTAGGACATGCTTCCATTGTACCCTGAAGGCATCAAATTTAGATATCACGGATGGCAAATTTTACATTATTCAAACTGGGTAATATAGCTATATTTAAGTATCAAATCAGCCTCAGTTTTTAAATATAAATACAGTAGAGCGATGTTTCCCAGGAAACTCTGGTTAAATTAATGTAAGCATAATATTCGATGCTGTGCACTTTGTCTCGGACCTACTACTAATCTCAGAATACATTAGACTTTCCTTATAACACTGTACCTAGATAGAAAGCCCCATCGACATGACAGGTGATTAGTTGTTTGTATTGAATGACACACAGCTTCTGACTTTTTAGCTCACCTGAGCCGAAGTTGTTCAAAAGGTTCCGCCGGCCATTGTATATCTAGGTCACATGAGCTAAAAATAGATTTTTTAACTAAAAACTTAAAAATCTTCTTGTCAGAAACCACTAGACCGATTTCAATATAATTTTGCAGAAATGTTCCTTTGGTAATCCTCTACCAAGATTGTTCAAGCCATTTGGATTCGTCAAAAAACATGGCCGCCAGGGGGCGGGGCTTATTTTCCCTATATCTATATAGAAAACTTAAAAAATCTTCTTGTCAGAAACCACTGGACCGATATCCATATAATTTTGCAGAAATGTTTCTTTGGTGATCCTCTACCAAGATTGTTCACGCCATTTGGATTCGTCAAAAAACATGGCCGCCAGTGGGCGGGGCTTATTTTCCCTATATATCTATATAGAAAACTTTAAAAATCTTCTTGTCAGAAACCACTGGACCGATTTCAATATAATTTTGCAAAAATGTTCCTTTGGTGATCCTCTACCAAGATCGTTCAAGCCATTTGGATTCGTCAAAAAACATGGCCTCCAGGCGGCGGTGCTTATTTTCCCTATATATCGATATAGAAAACTTTAAAAAAAAATTGTCAGAAACCACTGGACCGATCGCAATATTATTTGGCAGAAATATTCCTTTGGTGATCCTCTACCAAGATTGTTCAAGCCATTTTGATTCGTCAAAAACATGGCCACCAGGGGGTGGGGCTTATTTTCCCTGTATATCTTCATAGAAAACTTTAAAAATTTTCTTGTCAGAAACCACAGGACCGATTTCATTATACATTTTCAAAAATGTTTCCTTGGTGACCCTCTACCAAGATTGTTCAAGTAATCGTGATTCGTCAAAAAACATGGCCGCTAGGGGGATGGAGCTTATTTTCCCTATATATCTATATAGAAAACTTGAAAAAACATCTTCTTGTCAGAAACCACTGGACCGATTTCAATATAACTTAACAAAAATATTTCCTTGGTAATCCTTTACCAAGATTGTTCAAGCCGTCATGATTTGTCAAAAAACATGGCTGCTGGGGGGCGGGGCTTATTTTCCCTATATATCTGTATAGAAAAAATCTTCTTTTCAGAAACCACTGGACCGATTTCAATATAACTTGGCAGAAATGTTTCCTTGGTGACCCTTTACCAAGATTGTTCAAGCTATCATGATTTGTCAAAAAACATGGCTGCTGGGGGCGGGGCTTATTTCCCTAAATTCTATATAGAAAAATTTTAATGATCTGCTTGTCAGAAACCACTCGACCGATTTCAATATAACTTAACAGAAATATTTCCTGGGTAATCCTTTACCAAGATTGTTCAAGCCGTCATGATTTGTCAAAAAACATGGCTGCTAGGGGGCGGGGCTTATTGTCCCTATATATCTGTATAGAAAAAATCTTCTTTTCAGAAACCACTGGACCACTGGACCGATTTCAATATAACTTGGCAGAAATGTTTCCTTGGTGACCCTTTACCAAGATTGTTCAAGCTATCATGATTTGTCAAAAAACATGGCTGCTGTGGGCGGGGCTTATTTCCCTAAATTCTATATAGAAAACTTTAATGATCTTCTTGTCAGAAACCAGTGGACTGATTTCAATATAACATTGTAGAATTGTTTCTTATGTAACCCTCTATCAAGGTTGTTCAAACCATCATGATTCGTCCAAAACATGGCCGCCAGGGGGAGGGGCTTATTTTCCCTGTATATTTTTATAGAAAACTTTAAATATCTTCTTGTCAGAAACCACAAGACCAATTTCATTATAACTTGGCAAAAATGTTTCCTTGGTGACCCTCTACCAAGATTGTTCAGGCAATCGTGATTTGTCAAAAAACATGGCTGCTAGCGGGTGGGGCTTATTTTTTATATAAATCTATATAGAAAACTAACAAAAACTTCTTGTCAGAAACCAATATAACTTGACAGGAATGGTGTCCCTCTACCAAGGTTGTTCAAGCTGTCATGATTCGTCAAAAAACATGGCCGCTAGGGGGCGGGGCTTATTTTCCCTATATATCTATATAAAAAACTTTAAAAATCCTCTCGTAAGTAACCGTTAGACCGAGTTCAATGTAACGGCAGGAATGTTGCTTTGGTGACCCTCTACCAAGATTGTTCAAGCCTTCATAAGTCAAAAAAACATGGCCCCTAGGGGGCGGGGCTTATTTTCCGTATATATATGTATAGAAAACTTTAAAATTCTTCTTGCCAAATACCTCCTGACTGATTTCAATAATGTTTTGGTGACCCTCTTCCAAGAATATTCAAGCAATCCTGATTTGTCAAAAAACATGGCTGCTGGGGTGGGGGGGGTGTGGGGGGTGGGGGGGGGGGGGGCTTATTTTCCCTATAGATCTAAATAGAAAAAATTAAAAATCTTCTTGTCAGAAACCACTGAACCGATTTCAGTTTAACTTGGCAGGCATGTTCCTTTGGTTACCCTCTACCAAGTTTTTTCAAGCTGTCATGATTCGTCAAAACAAATGGCCGTTAGGGGGTAGGGCTTTATAGCGATATAAAACACTTTAAAAATCTTTTTGTCAGAAACCAGTGGACCAATTTCAATATAACTTGGCAGAAATGTTCCTTTGGTGACCCTCTTTCAAGATTAAGTCAAGTCGTCATGATGCGTTAAAAAGAAAAAAACATGGCTGCTGGAGGGCGGGGTGGGTGCGCAGGGCTATAAAATTTATACAGTGAACTTGGCTGAAACTTCAACAGTAAGTATGCAAACCTGTTTGCTCAGGTGAGCGATATAGGACCATCATGGTTCTCTTGTTTATCATTATTTTTGTCAAGAAAGAAGAGATCCTGAAGTTTGAATGACAGGTTTATCAAATAAGTGAGCAGTATTTGGGTTCATTTCCTTTCTTGTGTTCAATGTTTGACATGTGAAAATGATTCTTCTGGGTTTTATGTAACACCAGAAATGAATATTTACATCCAATCAATAATGTAAAGAGTTGGTTTTGAAATGTTAAAATGTTGCAAAATTTTAAAAATATAACCAATTCTGAAATTAGCAGTATTTAAACAGGTTTTGTCTGGTCCGCGACTTTGCATACCAGGTGAAGAAAAGAAAAACAAATGCACAAAAAGCTTTAGCTCGTTTCATAGGTAACACCTATTTATTTCATATTACATTTTCCTCCAATTAGATAATCATCTTGATTCGGTTTTCAAAGAATTAACAGTCTAATACAATAGTTGTCGCGACCTGCTTCCAATACCATAAGCTACACTGAACAAACTTCTTACATCAGAACATTTTAGCAAATGAACTACGGTAACTGTCTTTTCGACATCTCGTGGAAAGACGGTTTCGCTTGGCGTTTTATTTTGGATGAAAATCTTTTGTTCTGATTGACCATATCTTATCAGAAACTACTCGTCTTTTCTGTTTCTGTATTTTGTTCTCAAATATTTACACTGAAATAAAATTTACGGCCAAAAGTTGGTCTGACTTATGCAATTTCTGTAGTAAAGTGATTTTTTGGAATTTTTGTCTAAGAAATATTTTTTACTTTTCTTTGCTTAGTTTGAATAATTGATGTTTCATACCAATATTGTGAAAATTTCAGAAAAAAATCAACAAGTGGAAGTTGTTGAAAATCTGGCTCAATGTTACCTACCCTACAGATTTCTGCATGATTTGGTTTCATTTTTACTATGGAAAAAAGTAAAAATATTTGATTGTTTAAAAACCAATGACTAGAATAAAACTTTTTGTACATAGGTAGTTACGACAAATGATTTTGCATTAAATCAAGACAAAGGTTTGCAAGTTTACTTCTATGTAAAGCGTCAAGCAAATAACGACTTTCTGAAAGCTATCGAAAGCACAGTAACATCCAAATGCGTACATACTTACAAAAGGCATGTAGTATGTATCTCGGCCGGCCTCGGTGGCTCAGTTGGATGCGCCGTCCGACTGGAGACCAGGAGGTCGCGGGTTCAACCCCCGCCGAGGTCGGCGACATTCTTTCGTGGAGATTGATCATGAAATATTTTCTACGGTCATTCTCTCCCTTCCGCTGATTCAAGAAGGGCAGTTGTCAGTTTCTGGCGAAAGAATGTGCACAGTACTGGTTAACCGCTTAGAGGACTAAGCCTGCCCAGTAAACGTGTGGTTAGGTAAACTGACCGCGCTCGACATGACCCCATTGGGTTGACTGGGCCGTAAAAGCTCAACACAAACAAACAAAAGTATGTATCTCGGTAAAGTATTGGCTATTGAACAGCCCTCGAATTAACGTTATACGGTACAATATTGACGCCATCGATAATCGTCTGGAGGACGTACTTGGTTCGGACATAAAAATGCTGAATGTTGTAAACTTTAGCTTTTTTCATCTAACTGGAGCAAAAGGAGGCCCTCCCAGGGGTTTGGGGGGGGGGGGGGAACAGGGGAATAAGGCCATTTATTTCAGGGGAACAAAAGTCTAAAACTGAAGGGAACAAAGGCTATTTGGGGGAAAGGTAACACAGATAATCAAGATTTTGATTTTGGGGAACAAGAGAAGCCGATTTTTTTTCAGGGGAACAGGTACTACCCCCCCCCCCCCCCCCACACACACACACACAACCACACACCCTGGGAGGGCATAATCTATTGGAAGCTGGAACCTTTTGGAGAAGTTTGCACCGGTCCTCCAGGACGACTTTCTCGCTGGACATGTATTTTTTTTTCTTTTTTTTTTTTTTCAAAATAGATATAACAAATAAAAAAGTTATTGCCGAAAATAACGGTGGGATTAACGGACATTCGATGCCTTGGCTTGGGAAAAAAACACCTCTGACAGTTATAGTCGCTTCTGGTAACATCGCGGGTTTGGGAACATCGCGGTAACGGTATTTCCCGCTGACGTAATCATGCGACGCCATCTAGGACCCGTTCCAATTGAAAAGTCCGCAAACCGGAAGTCAAGTTTTTGTTTACAAAACAAAAATGTGACAATGAATCGTTTCCTGGTAAGTGTACTTTATATTTGTATTTTTCTTGTAGATTACTCACTCATTAGAATGTCCGCATACCCCCCATGTCCCTTATCCTTCCCTAGATACTCAGAAAATTATTTCATGTTTGCGAGATTTTGCTTGTTGATCGTCTGCTTTCCCCACCCAAAATGGCCGCCTGTTGCGATCACGTGATGACGCTATGGGTTGCGTGCGCAACTATCAAAGTTAAGCCACAAAATAAGGCTCCGTTGGGGAAAATTGCCTAATTGGCAATTAAGGAACTTTGCAGTTTGGTACCACTGTGCCTGTTTATCAGTGTTTTCTTGCCAGTTTGATAAGATTTCCTACAAAATATAAGATGGATATATGAATATATAAATGAATATATAAATGATAGCAAAAAAAAAAAAATAATAATAATAATAATAAATAAATAATAAAATAAATACATTTTAAAGTAAATAAATAAATAAAATAAGAAAATATATATGTAAGGCCAAATAAAAAAAAAATGTGTGTTTAGGGTAACCCTCACCTACCTAATTTTCCTGATGAAACCTAGCAATTTTTTTTCATGTTTTCTCAAAAAAAAAGGTGCTAAACATTCCAATAAGGAGGCTGAGCAAACAGTGTAGACCCTGATCAAACTGCTCCTAAAGGAGCATTTTGATCAGATCTACACTGTTTGCCATTCTATCAGTACTTTTAGAAACATTTAAGGAAAATCAAACAGACTTGGTAAAATTTTATGTGCATTATGTGCAAAGTCCAAATATAGTTGGTAATTATGGTATTATTCTTCATAAAAAAAAGTAAAAAAAAAAAAAATAAATAAAATCCCTGCCTACCCTACCTATTTTTTTCTAAAATGTTACCCTAAACGCACATAATTTTTTATTTGGTCTAAGTTGGTAACACATAAATAAATAAATTTCTTTGTTTATTTCAGGATCCCAAACCTAAGCGGCTGCGTCTCCAGTATGACAGGGCAAACCTTCAGCGTGCCTTTGATGCAACTGCCAGGGATATGTCAGTATACCGCGCTGCCAGAGAGTTCAATGTGCCTGAATCAACTCTGCGTGACAGAACTAGAGGCAATGTGACATTAGACACTAGAGTTGGTGTTGATACTCTGTTTACAGTGAGTGAGGAAAAACAGCTAGTGGATCATGTTAAGTATATGGGTAGTATTGAGTATGGTTATAATAAATCAGGGATCCAGTATATGGCCAGAGATTATGCTTTATCATTGAATAAGCCAGTGAAATCAACAAGTGATCATCTAAGTAATGCATGGTTTTATGACTTTCTGAAGAGATGGTCTGATTTAAAAATCGTTAAGCCTCAAAAACTTTCATTAGCTAGAGCCAAGTCTGCCTCAAAAGAAACTCTTGACAACTATTTCAGAGAGCTTGGCACTATTCTTACAACAAATAATTTGAAAGACCACCCAGAAAAAATCTTTAATATTGATGAAACTGGCATAAGTACAGAACATTCACCTCCTAAAATTGTGTGCAGTAAAGAATCTGTAGCTCAGTCTGTGACATCCTCAAGAACATTTAATGTAACAATAATTGCTGGGGGAAATGCTCTGGGTAATCATATACCACCATATTATGTATTCCCGTGTAAAAGATGGAATAGTGACTTTTTGCATGGTGCACCTACAGGGGCTGATGGTGAGATGTCTCCTACTGGCTGGTCCAATTCATCAGTATTTATTAATTATTTAACCAAGCATTTTGTCAAGTATGCTGGAGTCACAGATAAAAATAGTGATCTAAAGACACTTGTGCTATATGATGGACATAAATCACATGCCTCATTGACACTGACAAACTGGGCAAAGGACCATAATGTGATTCTCTTTGTGCTTCCGCCACACTCTAGTCATCTTACACAGCCTTTAGACCTTGGTGTGTTCGGTCCTCTTAAATGCATGTACAATCGTGAATGTCATACTTACATGCAGAACAATCCTGGTATTTCAATCACCAAATATGCCATTGCAGAGTTGACTGCCAGGCCATATGTGAAAGCAATGAGCCCTGAAAACCTGACATCAGCATTCAAGAAGGCTGGAATATTCCCCTTTAATAATTCAGTTATTTCTGTGGAACAAGTCGCACCTTCTATAATATACAAGGAGACTAAAGAACCTGAACCTGATCAAGATGATGCTGCTGCTGCATCTGATGCAAATTCAGACTCTACTATCAGTTACGCTACCCTGCCAGTCCCTGTTATTTCTCATAATTCAAAGCAGGCCCTACAAATACAGAAGCCATGTTCACCCCCTATAGTGAAAAATATATGTGAAAAAGGGGAGGATTTCTTCAAGAAGAGGACAATCACCAGTGTGGTCAAGAAGCCTAAACCTAAGTTTGTTCCACCCTTTCTTGCTGGTAGCTTAATGAAAAAAGCAAATATGGAAATTCTTAGTGCAGCTGCAAAGAAGTCTAAGTCCACTGTCAAAACTGTATCTTTCAAACCCACACTGAAGACCATGTCAGCAAAGACCCCTATCAATACTGTCTCAGGAAAATACGAAGTAAAAAAGTGCATCAAAGTTCTTTCAGGACCAACTACATCTAAAAAGATCTTTGAGCCCATGCCAAGTACATCTGGCCTGAATAATAACAAAGGGGCGCCACTGGATTTAACATCTGAGGATAATGTTGACAGTGATTTTTCAGATGAAGAAAGAGAGACGTGTTGCAAATGTGGATTATGGGAGCCCCAAGCCTTTCGTGACTGTACCAGCCTTCTTATAGCTAAATGGGCTCAGTGTGACTTTTGTCCTCACTGGACACACCTTATCTATTGTTCAGAGGTCAGGGTTGTGAGGCGTGGTGACACTTTCAGGTGCCCACATTGCCTCACTAAATCATAAACTCAAAACACAGAAAAAAAAAAATCCTGTAAATATGTTAAGTTATAGTTAAAGTGTTGTTTTTCTACTGGAGGTGTGTGAATTTCTTCCAAGTTCTTGCAGTCACAATCTCATATTAACTGTTAATACTTTGGTTAAATTAGATGCCTAAAAATATTGACTTACATTCCCCTTATGGAGCCCCAACAGTTTACCGCGATGTTAGAATTCCCTCCCCTGACAGAACTTCTGCAATATGGCTGATATTTGAAATGGGATTAACACCCTGATGAGGCTTTCCATTCGATCCAATTTTCATGGACTTGTAAAGGAATAAATACCCTTTGCAGCTGCTGGATGATAACTTAAATGTAAGTATTGCAAGTTTATTTATTCTTAATTTTTCCGTTAGTACCGCGATATTCCCAAACACCGGGCTACCTCCAGGAAATGTATCCATTACTTTAACTTACAAAAGCGTTGTTATCTGTCTCATCTCCTGAATAAGATTTGCAAATAAGATAGCTTCCTAAAAGTGATTTACTTTATCTATAGTCTGCAGATCCCGTTACATCAAGCGTCGGTACTTGTACCGCCTTGAAAATGTGACGTAATCGATGAGGTGCAATGACGTCACTAGCACATTAATGAAGCCGCGTGCGCTTGTTTCCATAATTGATAGTTAGTGATTGCTATAAACTACTGACAGTTAACTAAAAAGTTATTGTAAATTTCAAACATATTCGGCTCGGGTGAATATAATACACAGGCAACAAGGAACGTGAGTAGATCTACTCGTACTATCCTCTCTAGAAACCAAATAACCATTTTATAAAAAAGTCATAAAACATGTCTTCAGTAAATCAACGAGGTCTTCCCAGGGGTTTGGGGAACAACGGAGAGGCTTTCCTAGGGGGTCCATGTTCCCCTGTTCCCTAAAAATAATCGGCCTTGTTCCATAGAAGTTTCAGAACATGCCTTTATTTTCAGGGAACAGGGAATAATGACATATTTTAAGGGAGCAAGAAACATGGAAATTTTGAAAATCACTTAGGGAACAAGGGATTGAGGCCTATTATCTTTAGAAACGTGGACATCCTGGGTGGGCCTCATTAACTGTGCGGATGGACGGGCTCGTCTACTATAACTCCTTACCATACTTGTCCTAAGAAGCGTCCGGGTGGCCGAGTGATTACGGTCCTCCGCACTTCGAATCACTAGGTCTCTATTTCGAATCCCGCTGTAGGCGCAATAATATCTCAGAGCCTTTTATATCGCCATTCCATCGTCTCTATATGACGTATATCATGTTTAAAGCGACGCAATCCCAAATCATCACAATCTACTTCGTCTTCCCTACCTGTTGATGCGTGGATGATTACTGAATGAGCGGCAAACAGAGCAGACCCTGATCAGACGCCGCTTAGCGACGTCTGATCTGGAACTTCACTGCTCATGACTGTCTGTCTTAATATTTTGTGTATTACGGTAATCAATGTGTACCTACCGTAAATTCGTGTGGAGAGCGTCTCCTGCCAATATGATTTCATCTATGGTTTTCGGAGTCCATTTTGAAGGTTTCTCAACATTAGCCCAGGCAGTGGCGGTCAGTGCCATAGACGTGCACTGAGTGCCGCTGTACTTGCCAGGTAGACTAGCTTGATTAATGCTTCCACACACCACATGTAGGCCTGAATAATAAAATACAGTCATGCAAAAAATATCCGCTACATGGACAATTCTGTCTTTTACATGTACTTATAACCTGTATTGAAGCGTAAATTTCACACTTCGTAAATTTCACGCCGTGAAGAATTGGTACCAATTGCAATTCCTCACAGCGCGTGAAGAATTGGTACCAGTACGTCATGGATTTCATACCAATATTTCTCACGTGAGAGAAATACCCACGTAGTCAAATTTCATGTAGCAACCATGCATATTCTCACATCGATAAAATACTCCTCAAAGCTGCTGCATTTTGCATTCGATTCCAATTCTTCACACGCATACCATAATTTTATAAACGTAGAAGGAAATTCCAATGTTTTACTGTTGGAACTTCTGGGACAAGAGTTAGAATGCTTAAGATGAGCCGAGTCGCGAGGAAACCTTTCCACGGTGTTTCCGACTAGACCCGCCAGCCTGTGTGACTATATTTTTCTGCTAATGTTTATTTTAATTATGTGGTTTCTGTTCGGAGGGGTTTCCTCCTCTTGGTGCTTGGGATAGGCTGCGTTGTTTTATTGTGACACTCTCTTGATCAACAGCTAAGGTTATTGACGGTCAGTTGATCTAATTGTTCCTGGACAAGCCTCCCGGAGGCAGTTAACCAGTACTTAGTGAAAATTATTTCTCCATCAGCTGACAACTGCTCTACTGGAATCAGCGGAAGAGGATGATTGGTCGTAGCTATATTTTCATGAATTCTTCACATGTAAGAGGAATTGGTACCAATTCTTCACATGTCAGAGGAATTGGTACCAATTCTTCACATGTCAGAGGAATTGGTACCAATTTTTCACAAATGTAAGAGTAATTGGTACCAATTCTTCACACCCGAAAAAAAAAAACACAGGTCACAGATGTGACGAATACTTACCAATTCTTTACACGTCAGAAATTATCAACGAATTCTTCGATCTTTCGCATGTGTTAGGAATTGGTACCAATTCTTCACATGTGTGAGGAATTGATACCAATTCTTCACACACGAGAAAAGTCGCACCAATTCTTCATAGGTGTGACGAATACTTACTAATTCTTCACATGTCAGAAATTATCAAAATGAGAAATTTGAGCATAAATTTTAGACCCCAATATTTATCGAAATTTACCATACGTAAATTTTACATTTGGCAAATGTGACGTATTGGTGTACCAATTCTTCTTATGGGTGTGAAATTTACGAAATGAGAAATTTACGGTTCAACAAGGCTGCGTCAGAATATATCGGGTGATACGCTGCGTCAGAATATGTCGGGTGTTTTACAGCAATAATAAATTCATTTATATGCCGACAAAATTGACCGTCCTTTGACTTTTTATTTTAATGTTTAAAATTACATGTACGTTTACTCTGTGCAGGTGAGCACCTTGCTGTTTCAAGTGGAATGCAGGATTTTCTGACTTTCATATCTAAATTGTGAAATGGACTTATTCTTATGAATATTAAATAAAAAGGTCAAAGCAAGAGACCAGTTTGGTCGATCTATGATATTATTTAACCCTTAAACTGCCAATCACAACAATTATCGTCTGCTTTGTCATCTGCCCGTTATTTAAAAAAGTCATTTTTTCAAACAGTGTGGACCCAGATCAGACTGCTCCTCTAGGAGCAGTCTGATCAGGGTCCACACTGTTTGCCTGTATGCAAAAATAGGTTTGAAAAGATTGCAAGAATACTCAGCAGACGACATAAACAGACGACATTTTCAGATGCAGGTTCTCTTGGCGTTTTAAGGGTTAACAACTAGAAGCTTATCATTATTATAAATAGATAATTTTCACATTGTCAAACAGACACTAACAGGTTCATTGAAAGGCTGCGTTTTTTTTCTTAAATAAATTTTGAGGACCCAGTTTCGGCCAAAAACTGTACCTGTGGAACTATGCTGATCACCATCGGCTGAATCTCGATTTGGACGACAAGATTCAGATCTCGAATCTCTCCTTAACACACGTATCCTGTAACACCTTCGACCTCTTCCCGATTTCAAAAATTCTTCCATGACGATCTATTGCTGTAAATAATAAAATGGAGAGCGTCAAGCGAACAAGTGCCTTCGAATATGCGCAAAATGTGAAGATTCAGATCATCCTTGCGCATGCGCAGAATATCATCCGGGTCTTTGCTCTCAATACGTATATTCTGTATTATCCAATGACTCTGTTAGCAGACAGTGAAGGCCCTGATCAGACTGCACATTCGCAGGCTCAACTGGGTCTTCGCTGTCCTCATATACTTGAGGACACTTTTTTGCTTGGGCGCTCCAAATAAGGTTCAGTTTATGACGGCGTAATTATAGCAGAATAAATGTGCATGTTCTTCTCAGCAAACTGTCTAACCTATTGCAAATTCGATCAGTCTGATTACGTAAGTGTTATGTGTATTGTACGCGCCTTAGTGCTCATTTTGAAATAGAGCAGTTCTGCTTCAGTGCAGACTATTTCATTAAAGTTACTAAATAGCATTCATTCTTGGCTTCAGGAAATGACGTGAGCCAGTCCAAAACTGACAAGCGGATACTTCTATTCTCCGACTGTCTCTGTGGTGTGTACCTTAGTCGAAGTTAGTTGAAATGAATCCAGGAAACGACTTGAATCAGTCCAAAACTGACAAGAGGATGCTTCTATTCTCCGACTGTCTCTGTGCTGTGTAACTTAGTCGAAGTTGAAATGAATCCAAACGCAAATTTACTATCCAATAAGTATTGGCTTTTGCTACATTCAGCACGCAAGTTTAAGCTATTCGAAAGCATTTCCAACCAAGAATTAGAGATGTGTTACAAATGCACACCTCCTATAGGGGAAGTTAAGTAAGTGATTTTAACATTTTCTAATTTGCTAGAGGCTCGTGGCTAGAGATTTCGTACTCGGTAGGCGTGGTGCACGAGATTTCCCCACTAGGACGGTTTCACGTCTTTCCGGCTCGATGGGCATTTTTCGGTTGACCTTTATATAAATAAAGTGTGCCAAGCAAAACGGTATCGTCTACTTATATACCGTAAGTACCGTAAATGATCGGACAAATCGTTTTGAACAAACAACGTTGACCCAGATCAGATCAGAATGCTCTCTTTATAAGCTACGATAGCACTGTCCGTCCCTGGTCAGATCAAGAGCACTAACTACTGTAAATAATCGTACTAACAGGCCTGAGCAAACAGTATATGTACCCAAATCAGACCATACTGCTTTCATTGCATGTCCTGCATAATATTGTCCACCTAGGTCAGGAGCAATGTTTGCCAAAAAAAAAATATTGTAAAATTTTTGATAAACAAGCCTGGTAAAAACTTAAACCTAAGTGTAGACATAGGTCAGATCAGACTGTTTGTTTTTATGCTATTTAAGAGTACAGCAATATTATTACCGTACATATGCCACAGAGAAACAGGCCTGAGCAAATTTAAGACCCATATCAGATCAGACTGCCTTCTCTCTATTTTATACCCAACCATGCAGACCAAGTCAATTTATTAAGCACTCTAATCAAAATCAAAACTGGTGGCTATTCCATCATATCATCACGCTTCTAATCATTTCAATTCACATAGCCTGTGTAATTAAAGAAAATGAAAACAAAACACAGGCCTTGATCATCTACAATTTCTGCTAAAACATAGATTGTTGGTACTCGTTAGAACCGCCTCGCCGACCAGAAATCTACCAGAATTTTTCATCTGAAAGTTTTCATTTTTTGGTGGTAAAATTCTCAATATGTTTGAATAGGCGTGTTTTCGTAATGATGAGACGTTATTGCTCGAGTCATTGATGTTTTACTGTACTGAAACGATTCGTAACAGCATTTAAAGTTATTTTGTCTACCAACAATTCCTCCTATAGTCTTCTGAACTGATAATAACCTAAGAGCATTTGAATTGGTATTATTATAATTGTTATTTGCAAGACTCATCACGAAAACATGCCTATATCATTTTGACCTCCTTAAACCCCACTATATATAGTAAAACTGGGGTTTACAGGGGTATGCATTATTTTTCTTATTTCTGCTCAAAAACATAGATCGTGGTATTCGTTAGAACCGCCTCATCGAGGCGGTTCTAACGACTACCCACAATCTATGTTTTGAGCAGAAATATGAAAATAGCAGACTTTTTTTATCTGGAGATTTTCATTTTTTCGGTCGTAAAATTTTCAGTACATTTAAATAGTCATGTTTTCGTTATGGGTAAATGACAGCTCATGTGTTTTTGGATCATTGCTCAGTTAACATTCTGCTTAAATCTGCATCACGAAAACACGCCTATATAATTTTGACCCCCTTAAACCCCACTTTTATATAGTAAAACTGGGGTTTACAGGGGTATACATAAGTTTTCTTATTTCTGTTCAAAAACATAGATTGTGGGTACTCGTTAGAACCGCCTCGCCGAGGCGGTTCTAACGAGTACCCACAATCTATGTTTTGTACAGAAATGTGAAAACTATTGGAATTTTTTTATCTGAAAATTTTCATTTTTTGATGGTAACATTTTCAGTACAAGTGAATAGGCATGTTTTCGTAATGGTATAAATATCCTAGTGTATCAAGATCTCTTAATATCAGCGAACGCTTGTCTCCGAGGTTATAGAACATTTTTCATGCTCAACTCAGCTGAGCATGAAATTTTCTTTGCTTATAAATATGAAAATGCCAACAATATTTGGCAATTATATATTTATTAGCAGAGAAATGTTCATGGTCAGTCATTTTGAGCAATAAAGAATTTGCAATTGTTAGTAATTTGAGATATTTTATCAGGGCAAATTTCATGCTCAGTTGAGTTGAGCATGAAAAAAATATAACCTTGGGCCCTGATCTTAGAATTTGAATAAATCTATGTTGCTACTTGAGATTGTGTCTAAAATAATGTGATAGAATGGAAAACAGTAAAGACACAAAAACTTAGGCCTATTTTGATCTAGGTCTTTACTGTTTGTCCAGGCCTGTCTGTCCGAACACTTACGGTTAATGAGGGGTGCGAAAATGGTATGAAAAACGTAAGATCAGCAGCAACACAAAAATCCTAGCCAACATTCTATTTATATCTATATTGGACCGTGATCGTCCAGACAGGATTCCTGTCGGGCCGATAACGGTCCGATATAAATTTAAATAAAATGCTAGCTTGGTGATTTGATGTCAATCTTCGTTGTTGAATTCCTTTTGAGTTTATTATTATTATTATTATTATTATTCTGATTACTATTATTATTATTCTGTATATTCTTTTTCACATGTTAGAAAGTAGACTGAGCTAGTTTCCATTTCGAAAGCTTTACGTACGTTTCTTGCAAACATACATGAATGTATTACATCACGTGTAAAAATATATAGAACAATAATCATCGCTTTGCGGACCGACTTTTAAGTCTGGACTTTATCAAATTCTGAACTTATTCAAATTAAACGATCAAATAAATTCCAAATAGTATTTTCCTGTTATTTCTATCCGTTAAAAGGCATCTAATAGTAGAAACTGAATAAAAGAAACGATGAAATACATACAAAAACTTTTGATCCATAAACGCGTTTCCGTTAAAAGTATCAAAAGGTGAAACTGAATAAAATAAACCATGAAATAAAGTCAGATTTTTTTCTTTCTTTCTTACTTTCTTCCTTTCTTTCTTTTCCTTCTTTTAATCTTTCTACTATTACTGCAGATGATTACCCCCGCAGACAGCCGATTTTGCAGGATTGACAACTAACATGACTAAGGAGTATATTCGTTTCAGTAGTGGGATCTTAAAATAACCGGCACAGGGGTCTTCTGTCCTGCATTTATCTTCCTATCCGAAAGAAGTTGAACAGTATTAAAATCATTCATGCCTGTAATGCTAATGGAGCATGTTCGGACCAAGAAAATTTCACCCGAGGGGGGATCATATCCAGGACCTCTAGCACCAGAGGTCATTACACTAACCGTTGCGCTACCACGCTCCTGTAATACATTGCAGGAATAGACTCCAATCAAAATAAAAGGTGAAATTAAATTAAAATACTATTTATATGTATCCTATTCTCATTAAAAGCATCAAAGTCTAAAACTAAATAAAATAAATCATGAAATAAATTCGGAATACTATTTTCTTTTAATTATTTACATTTAAAAAGACCTTACCTTTTCTTCATGCAAACTAGCGTCCACTTACCTCTAGAACGTTGCATAGAAATGCCTGGTTATTCTGTGACGTACGTTATCACGTGACACGACGTGACGTTCTGAACAAGCGACGTCAGTGTACGGGCCGCCCAGCTAGCATTCTACATAAATCTATAGCGGGCCGTTATCGGCCCGTCAGCTACCCTGACGGGCCGATAACGGCCCGCTATATATTTATGTAGAATGCTTACTGGGTGTAGTGTGAAAATGTACTCACTGACATGTGCTGCTGTGCAGAGACTCAGGCTAATCTTTCACATGTCAGAAGGTACATTTTCTAACGTTGTGGGTCATATGTTTTTTGTTTCAAAAGGTTATACATTATGAAAACACGCCTATTCAAATATATGGAAAATTTCACCTCCAAAACCTAAAAAAAAAAAAATCAGATAAAAAATGTGATATTTTTCATATTTCCGCTCAAAACATAGATTGTGGGTACTCGTTAGAACCGCCTCGGCGAGGCGGTTCTAACGAGTACCCACGATCTATGTTTTTGAGCAGAAATAAGAAAAATAATGTATACCCCTGTAAACCCCAGTTTTACTATATAAAAGTGGGGTTTAAGGGGGTCAAACTTATATAGGTATATTTTCGTGATGATTTTGGATAATATCCAGAAAAACAGAGAAAAGATGACAATAATAAGTAAGAAGACCATCACTGGACAGGGCGATCGGAAAAACTGAATCATATTCATGTATACATTTTTTTTTTTCAATTAAATTTTTAATGCATTATTAAATGAACTAGAGGGTCCTTCATTAATGAATGAACGTATTATATTCTCTATTCTATTCTATTCACACATGCTTGAAAAAGGGAAGATCTTCTTTTGTATACATGTTCTTCGGAATCCCTAAACTCATTATATGGTTTGCGTTTCGTAAAAAGATAAATAAATAAATAAATGAGTTAATAAAAAAATATAAGTAAATGAGACTAGGTGATGGATGAGAAAGTAAAATACATAAAAAAGTGATCAATAATTAACGATGAAAATCTAAACTTTGAAAAGTATAACCTAAAAGTAAATAAGTACTAATTATGTTAACCCTTGTCCTGCTGAATAAATTAAGATGCCATGCCTATTTCTAATTTTCAGAAATCAGATTACTTGATCCAGATTGTTGATATAAATTCACATACTTAATGGCAGTACAGAACCAGATCAGTTGGCTTGGATCCAGTCCGCCAACTGAAATATCTGACCACTATATCACACCCTCAGATATCTCCGCCGGTGAAGTCGCGAATTAGTCCTAAAAAATTCGTCATGTTTTATACCTAAAAACGACAGTTAACCTGCATTGTGAGCTATAATAACTGCGAAGTTTAACCCTTGTCCTGCTGAACCCGGATATACCCTGCCTTTGCAAACAGTGTAGATCCAGATAAGTTTTTTCCAGTTTTTTTTGCAAACAGTGTAGATCCAGACCATCTTTTTTTTTTTTTTTTTTTTTTGCAGAAAACATGCTTTGAAATTTCATCTTTTCTTCAAGTGTAAAGTGCGTTGGATAATATTTTTAGAAGACGACATATTTATTTATTTATTTATTTTTTTTTTTTTTTTTTTTTTTTCCTGAAAATAAGTTTTGATATTTTATCAAATTGTCTCTGCTAATTGTCTCCTGTGGAGACAATTTGCATGAAACCTGGTTTCTGGGAAAAATAAGAAACATGTCATCGGTTTGTTGTCTGATGATTTAACCCAGAGAGTAGTAAAGGTTAAAAGCCGGCCTGGGTGGCTCAGTTGGATGCGCGTCCGACTGGAGACCAGGAGGCCGCGGGTTCGACCCCCGCCGAGGTCGGCAACATTCTTTCGTGGAGATTGATCATGAAATATTTTCTACGGTCATTCTCTCCCTTCCGCTGATTCAAGAAGGGCAGTTGTCAGTTTCTGGCGAAAGAATGTGCACAATACTGGTTAACCGCTTTGAGGACAAAGCCTGCCCAGTAAACGTGTGGTTAGGTAAACTGACCGCGCTCGACATGACCCCATTGGGTTGACTGGGCCGTAAAACCTCAACACAAAAGTAAAGGTTAAGCACTTACAAGTATTAACTTTCTCAAAATCATTTTGTCTCCGCTTCACACACAATAAATGTTTAAGCTGTCCGAAGATCGACAGCTAAATGTCAAGTTTCATGTAAATCCATCAAATAGTCTCCAAATATATAATGATTAGTGAATGGACTATGAAATATAAGTCGCAGTGACCTATACTTAGAAGTCAATGTTACTTGGGCCCTGTATTTCATGCATGGTCCAGTCAATTGTCATTGTAATGTTTGGAGACCACTTACAAATGTAATAAATGGATATGAAACTTGACATTTAGCTGTTAATCTTCAATCCGCTTTAACATTTATTATGTGCTGAGCGTAAACCAAGATTTTTGTAAAAGCTAATATTTGGGTACAATCCTTGGAAAACAGCATTGGACCAGTCCATGACTTTTTCTCTGGGAGCAACGACAAACTCTAAGATTGTCTACGCCCGTGGGTGTAGACAATAATTATCCGTGCATGTTCACAGTCCCTACTGGGCATTATACATTTTACGGTATCCAAGGATTCTATAAGCGGACAGGGAAGGCCTGACCCTGAACACGTTAGAGCGTCTTGGAACCGTACGGCAGCCCGATCCAAAAAAAGCAAACTACCCAACGACTGGAAGGCTGTCTAGGGAAGGCCCTGATTACACTGCGCAAATACGCAGGCTGATCTGCGTCTTGGATGCATGACATGATATGTTCTGAGGACACATTCTCGTATAGCACGGTCAACATAAAAGATATCTTTGATGGTCCCCGCCCCGATGTTATTTTAAGGGGTGTGTGTGTCTCTGTGTGTGTGTGGGGGGGGGGGGGGGGGAGGGGGGGGGAGAAGGTAAATCAGGGGAATGTGGTCAAAAACATTCGAAGAACAAAGGAACCTTTACCACTCTCTAAGCGAATTCAGCAGACCACACACTGTGAATATTTTTTTTTCTTATTCCCACCCTCTCCCCATCCCATACGCGCACCAAAAACAGGCTTTGACAGTTCATGCAATGTGTCTCCTAAGGAGACAATTTGCATGAAATATCAAAGCTAGTACCTGTACGCTCCACCTACACGTCGAGGCCAGCATCTTTTCATTACTTGTATGTTTTTATTAACGCTTCGCATGCTGGGTGAACTTTTCAGCAGACGACATATTGAAACAGTTTTCTTATTTTTCCCAGAAAATAGGTTTTGACATCTCAAGTAAATTTATCCTACGGAGACCACATGCGTAACATGTGAAAGCCTATTTTCTGGAAAACAAAATAAAAAAAATATCATCAGTTTGTCGTCTGCTGAATTAGCCCAGGGAGCGGTAAAGGTTAACAACTTTATCAAAAACAGTCAAGGAACAACAAGTTTTTCATCTTCCTCACCCCACCTGTCTCTCTGTCTGTCCGTCTCTCTCTTTTAGTGCGTGTGAATGTGAACAAATGCTCGTTAGTGGACTCTGCTCTTGTTATAGAGTTCTGAGAAGCTGGTCATTATCGTTTATGTTGACTGTGCCTGCCCAGGTCAGTCTGCTCATTTGAGTAGTCAGATCAGAGCATTGTTATTAACCCTTAAAGCGCCAAGAAAATCTGCATCTGAAAATGTCGTCTGCTTATGTCGGCTGCTGTATCTTCTTGCAAACTTTTCAAACTTACATTTTGCATATAGGCAAACAGTGTGGACCCAGATCAGACTCCTCCTAAGGAGCAGTCTGACCTGGGTCCACACTGTTTGCAACAATGACTTTTAAAGTAACCGGCAGAAGACAAAGCAGACGACAATTGTTGTGATTGGCGCTTTAAGGGTTAACTAACAGAATCATTTGCTACTCTACAATATTCCGATGGACTGAGAAGGCAAAGAAGAGACTGCGGCGAATGTGTAGGCTAACCTGAGCTTCGCTAAGCGCTCGTGTAGTAAGGTACACTTTTTCACGGTACGGCTCGGTACGTCAAGGACGTATATTATATACAGTATTTACCCTAGATACAGTGACACCGTAACGCCTTACAATAAGTGCTGTACAATTCAGGGTTACGTGCCTAACGACCGCTGGATAGTTGGCAAATAGTGTAGACCCAGATCAGACGCCGCGTTCTGCGGCGTCTGATCTGGGTCTATACTCTTTGCACAGTCATGTGTTTCCAGTCTTATGTTAAATAGTGTAGTTATTATTTATAAGGTGTTGTATGACAAAAACAATTACTTTTGGACATGATATTACATGTACCATATCATATTTTGTAACATTAAAACAGGAGAAATTTTGCGATTCTCGAAAATAATGTTGCCAATAAGCCCATTAAATCATCCAAAATTTCGGTTAAATCTGACCAATGGCCGCTCAGTTCACCCTGCGCATGCGCAAAGTATCATCTGGTCCTTTGCTCTCCATTGATACATTCTATAGTGTCCAATGATTCTGGCAGCGGACAGCGAAGGTCCTGATCTGGGCCTTCGCGCGAATGCCCTGAATGCACAAATTTCGCTTTATTTGGCTAGGCTCCTATATGAGGGTCGTGCAAAAAGTTCTGTCACTAATAGGCTTAAATAGTTTTATCCCAGGTATATTTTAAAATGCTTCACTGCACTTGAATGGTGTGTTAAATAGCTAACGATACCCGTTTATTTCGTGCAAATTGCTTTCCAACTGACCGAGTTATTTCAAATTGAAATAGATGCAGTCATATACACTGACCAATTTACTTGTTACACTGGAACATGGACCAGAAAACTGAAATTCGTAGCTATATTAAATGCCGCATTAGGCTTAATATCGATTCAAAGCAGATATTTAATGAATTGTGTGGTATATATGGACCTCAGGCCATTTCAATGCGCACAGTTTTTAGGTGCGTTAAAGCTTTTAAAGCTGAGAAATTTTCTGTAGAAGATGATACCCGTCCTGGAAGGTCTAAAGCTTCTGTTACCAAGGCTAACATCGCTGCTGTAAAGATTGTGGTCGAACAGGATCGCGATTGTCTGTCAAAGATATAGTTAGTTGTACTCGCTTATCAGAAGGCAAACAATTCTGAAAAAGCGTTTGGACCTGAGAAAGGTTTGCGCTAGGTGGGTACCTCATTTGCTCACTGAGGAGCAAAAGACACAACGCCTTAAATGTGCCCGGGAACTTTTGAAAGCATACAAAGTCTGTAATAGTCGGGTTATTTCTAACTTGCTAACATTTGATGAAACCTGGGTGCACATGTTTGAGCCACAAAGAAGGGCTGATAATAAGCAGTGGAAGCGAAAAGATCAAAAACGCCCCTGTATTGCCAAGAGAACGATAAGTTCGAAAAAAAGCTGTTGTACGCAATTTTCTTTAATTCAAGTGGGCCAGTCGTTCAAGTGCCTTGTCCATCTGGTCATACAGTCACTGGCCGATTCTACAAGAATTCTGTACTTAAGAAAGTGAAAGAGTTTTACAATAAGAAACGACCAAGCAAAGGATGGTCAGGGGTCCACCTTTTACATGACAACGCCTCTTCTCATAAGTGTGAGGTTGTTAAGTCTTGTTTGGCTTCTGATAAGGTGACAGTTTAAAACCATCCACCTTATTCACCTGATCTGAGTCCTTGTGACTTCTTTTTATTTCCAAGGCTTAAGAAAATGCTTTTTGGAAATAAGTATACGTCTAGAAGTTCTCTTGGCAGCGCTATTAATCAGTGTCTCCAACAGATACCAAAAGAAGACTATATATCTGCTTTTCGCGACTGGGTAAAAAAGTTACAAAATGTGTTTCAATAAAGGGGAATACTTTGAAGGCTTGTAATAATAATATGTTTGATAAAACGTAGCAATGAAGTAATCCGAACCCAGTGACAAAACTTTTTGCAGGACCCTCGTATCAACCTTAAGTGATGATAATGAATACGCTTGTATACACGGTTAAAGTTAGGTTCTTTAATAAATTGCTTATTCAGTGTGGATTCTTTTAACTTGTTTACCAAACTTTGGATTGCAATGTTTGTTTTATGATAAGGTTATATACATGTATATGTTAACAAGTACGCAAGTACGAGTTATCAGAATTGTGGTAGACAGCGTCCTACTAACGGGGTATCAGCTCCCCAGTACAAGTGTGCAACCCGTAGGGTGCGGGTTCCCATCATCGGATTGGCTGCTGACTGAGAATTTATGAGAAATATAACCTCGTTCTTTTAGAGAAACTGGTATGATTATAGTTTTTACTTCTGCAGTATTTCATTAAATGTTTACAGAAATAATAATTACACAAGCCAGTTGCACAGTCAAAGGAAAAGAAAATCATGAGACGACATTTTGAAATTTTTTTTTTTTTTTCTGATTTGTTCAAGAAGAACAGAGTTCGAAATTTCATACAAACTGTCTCCTAAGGTAGGAGACAGTTTGCATGAAATATCAAATCTTGTTTTCTGAAAAAAAAAAATGTATCATCAAATTGTTGTCTGTTGAAGTTGCCTTGAGCGTGGTAGAGGTTAAAATTGAAAGCATTTCTTCATCTGATACTGATTTGGAATAAAGGCTATACAAACCCATTCATGCAAATCTCTGCTGAAGCCAGCTAGCCAATGATATGGCACTTTCCTCCTGTAAGTCGTTTCGAAGGTCATAGCCCCGTAAGTAGAATTACAAGACAAATTATTTAGGCGTAAACGTCTAAGTACTGGCGCTAATTCTGTTCATGTTTACTTAGAGATATGGGACAATGGAATACTAAAGTTTAATAAACTTTCAATGTAACAGGTAAAAAAGAACAACACTGTGATTCTTTAATGTATGCTTTTATTAAGCATTATGAAATTTCTAGATCAAGCAATATGCGAATCCTAGTCATTTTGGGATCTCCACTTATTTTATACATTATTATTTCAAAAACCATGCCAGAACTTAAATATTTAAATTACCAGATCTTATCTAGAAGCTTATTTTAGCAAAGTCCAAGTATATGAATGGAGTGGGTTTTCAGAGTTTAGCATACAAATCTTAACAAAATCACTAGTAGATACTCCCCCACCACCCGAGGCTTGAGTCTTAAACACGAACTTTGTTTATCATTTTCAAATGTTAATTCTTTAGACTCTTAACATTGAAATGCATATGACGGTTTTATTTTATTTCTGCCATAGTTTTCCGATATAGGAGCCTTTAGTTAGACGTACACAAGTCCGTTGCAGTAAAACCGGAAAATGAAATAAATCACCAACAACATAAACACAGAACAGTAATAAACCACAAAAACAGAACCGAATTGGAACGGTCAGTTATAATCCTCGCCCTCAACGTCCACTTTGGTTCAAAATACATTTTTGCGGCTCGTTGAGCGATTTTCTAACTCATTGCGCAATTACCGAAATCAACAAATGAATGGCTTGGATGGAAAATCAGACACTGGTCTTCCCGACAGATACAATCACTTAAATGCGTGGGTGAAACGTCACACACGACGATCCCGGCAAATATAAAAAAAAAATCCACTGTGAGCTAATCGAAAACTCTACTATGCATAAAAATCCAAAGCTGTATTATTAAGAGACCGGCGCGATTCGGACAGCGTGGAGTGCAGAAATATAGATGTCTTTAATGCTCTGCATGCTGGATTAAAATTTTAGAAGACGAAATTTTGAAATAGTTTTCTTCATTTTTCTTTTTTTTTTTTTTTTTTTTTTTTCTTTTTTCAGAAAACAGGCCTTGACATTTCATGCAAATTGATAATTTGCATGAAATTTTAAAGCATGTTTCTTGAAAAAATAAGAAATATATCGTCAACTTGTCGTCATCTGAATTAATCCACAGAGCAATAAAGGTTATTTTTTTTTATGCATGGAATTAATTAATTTGGTACGTTATGTTTAAAACCTATATTAATCTATATTAATTTAGTAAATACATGTAAATAGATTCTCCGATTTGTCGTGGGATTTCCACACTGATTCGTCAGCATATATTGATCTTATTTTAATTCTGATTTAATGTTTGTGTAAGTTTGTTTGCATTTTCTGATTTTTTTTTTTTTTTTTTTTTTTTTTTTTGCGGGGGTTGGGGGGGGGGCGAATTCGACATATGTGTTGCCATGGCAACATAAATTTATGTTTTAAGTTGATTTTGTCCCTAAATTTGTGTTTCAGTATTTGACAAATATAAAACTAACAAGTGGATATGCTTTTATTTACATGGTTCTCGGATTGCAGTAATGACATTGATTCAAAACGAACAATTTTAAGTACAATATGTAGTGCATTGTTTGTTGTCATAGCAACCGTAACTGTTGGTTGTCAAATTTATTGTTATTGTGTTTGAAGATGTCTTATGCTGTCATGCTGATTTATATTCATAAGTGTTTTCAGAAATATATCAAATAGGGCAGATTTTTTTGTCATTCGTGAACCAAGCCCGTTTTGATTTCTTTTGCATCCTAATATCTTTAGTAAACTTTTAGTATACTATTCGAATACCTCAGAAACCGCTGGATCAATCCAAACCTAATTTCATACAAAGCCTCAAAGGCATTGGGGAACAAATCATCAAGATATCCGCAGTGCTCATATAGACTGTTGAATCTAGTGTGTGTGTTGGGGTGGGGTGGGGGTTGGAGGGGAGGGGAGGGAAGGGGAGGGAGGGTGCAAGGGGCCATTTCTCTACCTAAAACGAATGAGGCAAATGGCCATCATGACCCCCCAAATTTAAGTAGTGTTGCTGATATACTGAGCCATAGTTATAACGTAACGTGTGTTTTATTTTGAGAATATCTCTTATCTACATGTAGTGCATGTATCAAACCAATCATTACTCTCAAACGAAAGTCCTATCAGTCAAACATCTTACAGTAAATGGTTTTAACAATCTGTTTCCAACTATTCAAGAAACAAACCATTTTACGGAGGAAGGGTGGGTGAAAAAAAATGAAATGCATGCTGATGTACCAGTATCCGATATACGACATGCATTTCGTGCATCGTAAAAAAAATGAGCTGATTTCTGAGGTTTCTTTCGAGAATCTTTACAGGTTTAATCGAAAACATGTTTTACAAATACTCTTCTTTAATTTAGTCGAACTAAAGGCCGCTTGTTCACCAACTACATGTAACAATAATGTTTTACATTATTGCATTTAAAGTCTTTCAGCGAATTTGAGAATTTGTCAGAAGAAACATGGAGCCGTGACACCGAAACTTTGATCGAATTATGCTTCGTACCACTTCTAAGCAACGAAAGTAAGACATGTTTCAGACTCGTTTGAATAATTTTTTCGTCTTCCGAAATTGTCCCGATGTTCATTTTGCATTGCGTTGTATGAACGTTCTGGCTCTCAATAAACTGATGTTAAATTTTGTGAAATTAAAGTAGAGGATTTTCAAGCGATATTCTTCACCATATTGGTCTAACACTGGAGTAAGGAATATTGAAAAGGTTTAAAATTCTAGCGTCTTTGGCAAGCGCCTGGGACCCAAAAAGCAGTTTTGATCAATCAAATTAGAGCTCAATGAACCATGCAGTAGAGAGGTTACTCAATGTGTACCAAAGCTTCTTTGTGAGTAGTTGAGCAATATATGTCAGATAGATTTTTCTACACCACATATTCATACAGAGATCGGACCATTTACGAGTTGCATTATAAGTTTGGTTCAGTGTGTTTAACGTAAAAGAATGGCTTAAAATAGTTGATGGCAATTTAACAATAGTTATGGGGGTTAAAATGACTCTTTCACTTTGGTCGTAGCGGTAACCCTGCATATATGAGCTGCCACATGGCAAAACCAACAGACAGATCAGCCTGGGCATATCCCCAGTCAAATCAATCTTCACTGTCTGCATGTAGAAACCTTGGGTCTTGACGGCCCGATGTAGATTTACGTAGAATCCCAGCGGGCACATGACGTAAATATAACGTCGCCTCTACGTCGATGCAACGTCATACGTATATATAACGTTGCCTCAACGTCGATGCAACGTCATGACGTTGCATCGACGTTGAGGCGACGTTATATTTACGTCATGTGCCTGCCGGGATGCTAGCTGGGAATACCTTCGAACCTACCGGCGCAGTGGCGCATTTGCTAGAGCGTCCACTTTGCGTCCAAGAGCTTGTGGGTTCGATTCCCGGCCGAGTCATACCAGAGACTTTAAAAATAGTATTATTTGCTCGTTCGCTTGGAGCTCAGCATTGAGAAAGCGGAAGTGATCGGCCCGGTGTCAGTATAATGTGACTGGGTGAAATGTCACGTCATGAGTCCGGAATGTGATATTCAGTGATGCAGCACTCTAAAAGTGAGCATTTAGCTCCGTGTCACGTCCAGACATCATCGCGATATGACTGAATGATTGTTGAAAGCGGTAAAACTACATTGGCTCGAACACCGATGGCTGATTCGAAGTCGTTTTTTGAGTCTCAGGGAAATTCTTTCGATAGCTTAAGAGAACAAATATTAAGGAATATTAAAGGGAAGTTTTCTTATTTTATCATGAAAATGTATCTTGTGTGTAGACATTAGAATCGACTCATGAGGCGATTCTTATGAGTGCACTCAGCATGCCACTATTTTACAAAAGATCAAAAATACATTTTATACGATTCTAATGAGTACACTCAACATGCCACTATTTTAAAAACGATCAAAAAAAAAAAAAAAAAAAGACATCTTAAAGTTTATATTATTCTAATTGTTTCCTAACGTGACGCTATGATTAACCCCAGTGACTCGAACCACCTATGTCTAGAACAAATTCCTATGGTCCCAAAGATATTAGAGCCATTGAAGTTCGAAGAAATGGATTGTCTTTCTTGTCGAATGGATATGGATAAACAAGTGTGAGCCCGCTCACGGACGAGAAGGGTTAGGCACAAGCTTTCTAGAAAAGCTTTAGAATTTAGCCATCAATGCGTATGCGGTCCAACGCACTTTGTTCAGTTAAAGAGGACACCTTTGTTAATGTGTTTCATGCTAACTGCATAATGTAAGTAAGTAAAACTCTGGAAAAAATATTCATTTAACCTATTTATGCCTAGATAAAAAGGACATTGGCAAACAATGTAGACCCTGATCAGACGCCGCATTGTTTGCATTAAATACAGAGATTTAAAAAATAAAAGTAATAATAATAAAAACAAACCCAGACTCCACTTTAACTTTCACTGCCACAGGCGATAACAATAGGCTTTTGCAAACAGCGTTGATCCAGATGAGATGGCTCATAATGAGCCGTCTCATCAGGATCTACGCTGTTTTACCTTAAGTCTTTCAACTTTTCATATAAACTTTTAGCTTGGTTTTGTGCAGAACTATGTGTCGTAAGTATGCACAAAACATTTTATTAAAAAAACGACTAGCTTCATTTTTCCTCACAGTGAAAATGACTGCATCAAAAAATCAGAAGGGTAAGTAATTTGGATGCAGGTTCGCAACAAGTTTCTCATGTTCAAATTTTTTTAAGTTATCACATTATGGTTATTGAACATCAATAACTTCAAATCAGTGTAGAAAAACAAAAACAAAAAAAAAATACAGCTGGTGCATCTTGAATTAAGTATCTCAAGGCATTTGTTTGTTAAAGTTGACGTCGCACATGAGAGAATTCAATGTAGTCGATCAGAAAGTGCTTCACCATAATTTGCTCGTTACAGCTTATGCAAAGTGGCTGATCTTCTCGTTTGAGTAGATAAGAATGTGTGATTGTAGTATGACCTATACGTAACTTTGCATGACATTTCGAAACCTTTTTTTCTGAGGAAAAAATAAGAAAAATATTTAAAATGTCATCTACTTAACTCTTTCGGCGCCAAATTTCAGACGACATTTGTCGTCTGTTTTTTGTTGTTGTTTTTTTTTTTGTTTTTTTTTTTGTTTTTTTGTTTTTTTGTTTTCTTTTTTTTATTTTAACAAACTATCGTTTGGAAAGAGGTTCATATGTAAAGTTGAAAGACTTAATGTCAAACAGCGTAGATCCAGTTGAGACGGCTCATTGTCTCAATCTGGATCTTTGCTGTTTGCAAAAGCCTATTATTATCGCCTGTGGTAGTGAAAGAGTTAATTTTTTACCGAGGATGCCATGCATTAAACTAGAGATAGCATGCCAATACTATCTCGTATAACCGGGAAGATGTATAGCTTTTAGATTGGTGTTTAATAAAAGATCTATTTTGTTATCAGTGCTTTAATCACTTACCTTGTTTGTTTTCGTTTGATATATAAGCTATACCGATAGCAACTAAGACATGAAACAGATAACTCAGAAATCTACCTCCTTCTCAAACATTTTACAGAGAGCTTGTTTCGACTAGTCCTTTGTTATTGTGTTATTGTTTTTGATATAACTTTAATTTTTATGCCCCCGCAATACACCTGTCCATCCGTCCGTGCATTCGTGTCCAGCTCATCATTCTTAAACCGTATGGAATATATTCATGAAATTTCAAAGATGGCTAGATGATATCGAGAAGACGTTTCACGAACAAGGAAGACAACTCTAGCTAATTCGTTTTTTTAATTGTGTCCAGGTCATAAGGCTCTATCACTGTCCGCGCGTGCATGCGTGCTAAAAATTGTGCCCGGGCCAGAACTCTTAAACCCTATGGAATATATTCATGAAACTTTACAGATGAATTAATCATATCAAGACAATGTGTCGAGAATAACAAAGAGAACTCTAGATGCTCTGGTTTTGGAATTATACCCCTTGACTAAAACCCATGTAGTGTAATGCTGCAAATTAGTGTCCGGCTTATAACTCCTAAACCGTATGGAATATATTCATGAAACTTCACAGATTGCTAAATCATATCAAGACTATGTGTCACGAACAAGCATGACAACTATGGTCAATCGGTTTTTGATATGTGTCCAGACGAAAACTCTTTACCCCTGTCCGTGCGTGTGTGCGTGCTAAAAATTGTGTTCGGGCCATAACTCCTAAACCCTATGGAATATATTCATAAAACTTCAGATGACTTAATTATATCATGTCGATGTGTCGCGAGCAATAAAGAAAACTCTGGCCACTTTGGTTTTCGAATTACCCCCTTGCCTAAAATCCATGTAATGCTGAAAATTCATGTCTGGCTTATAACTCCTAAAACGTATGGAATATATTCATGTGTAGCGAATAAAAAAGACAAGTCTGGCTAATTAATTTTTGATTTGACTCGCCCTGTCAAAAATCCATGTTCTATAATGTTTTCTTCGTATCCAACTCATAACTACTAAACCATATGGAATATAGTCATGGAACTTCACAGCACAATTATATCGAGACGAGGTGTTTCGATTAAGGAAGACAACTCTGGCTAATTCGGTATGTGATTTAACTCCCCTTGCCTAAAATCATTTTAATGTCCGGCTCATAGCTCCTAAACAGTATGGAATATATTCATGAAACTTCATAGAAGGCTTAATTATATCGAGAAATTGTGTCACGAGCAAAAAAGACAACTCTGGCTAATTCTGTTTTTTTTCTGTTTTTTTTTTTTTTTTTTTTTTTTTTTTTTTGTTGTTTTTTTTAATTTTGTCCCGGAATTTTAGCGCCCTTGCCTAAAATCCATGTAGTGTAATGTTGAAAATTCATGACCTGCTCATAAATTCTAAACCGTCGCGAACACGGAATACAACTCTGGCAAATCGGTTTTTGAATTAAAAAAATCCATGTAGTGTAATGCTTCCTTTGTGTCCGGCTCATAACTCTAAACTGTGTGGAATAAGTTCATGGAACTTCGCAGCCTCATTTCCCACTGGAACATTTGACCCTCAGGTTGGGACTTTCCCATCTCCACTACTGCATTGTAATCTCTAGCACGTGCAGTGGGAAAGATAGAATACCCTCCCGCGGGGGGTGAGGGAGGTGTGGGATAACTTCCTATATATGGCACAGTACGGATGTGCGTGCCGAATAGCCCCCTTTTTCAGGTATATGATTGGCCCGCTTTTTTCAACAAAAAGGATATGAATGACCCGATTTTTCTGGATTCCTATGTGAAAGGTCCCACTTTTCTGACATTCTGGTATATGCACATATTTTTGTGCTCAGAGATTTTTCGAGGCTGCTTGTTCTCTTGGTATTCAATGAATTTTACTGCGATATTTGTCTAACTAACAGCAATAAATGGGTACAAAAAATCAAAGGGCAGTATATGAATATGTCAACATTTCGGATGATCAAGTATATGAATGGGTCCGTTTTTTTCAAAGGCAATGTATATGAATTGGGTAGGTTTTGAAATACTGGCTCGCACACCTGTTCCGCAATTACCCCCAAGTTATCCACCTCCCCCTCCCCTCGAGAAAATACCTAAATATTCATATTTTTAATACTAGCGCGAATGGTGTAAATAACTGTTAACAGAAGTCCTATGCACCTTTCACGTACTGCAAGGTAAGTTAGTCTAATCTTTGATCAGTCAGATGTCATAATTGGACTGCAGTTAAGGATCGCAATATTATTAAACAGGGGCGTAACGAACGGATAGTTTTTACGCACATCCAGGAAAAAATATTGAAATCTTAAATTCATAGTATATATATATATATATATATATATATATATATATATATATATATATATATATATATATATATATATATATATATATATATATATATATATATATATATATACACGTCTCTGACTATGCAAAAAGTGAACAAATTCATTTTTGAGTCGACTGTTTACAATCGAGCCATAGTTTGCATACACCAAAACTTCCTTAAGGTTGTTGTCCACGTGATTATCATTGACCAATGAAATGCGTTTGTACGAAATCTAGGCAACGGTTACTTATAGCCACGCCATTTTTTTTTCCGCTGTGACGTCAAAGCCGTGTAAGCAGGTTATCTGTAAAACCTGGATTGGGACATCGGCAAATAGTGCAGACCCAGGTCAGACGCTGCAGAACTGTTTCTTAAATTACAGAAAAATAAGTTAAATGAAACAGCCAAGTCCCCGTCCAGGACCATTTTCCCAGCCTACACTCAGAGACAATCTACCCACCAGTGCCGTCAGTGTTTTGATACGACTTGTTTGTTTGTGTTGAGGTTTTACGGCCCAGTCAACCCAATGTGGTCATGTCGAGCGCGGTCACTTTACCTACCACACGTTTACTGGGCAGGCTTAGTCCTCTAAGCGGCTAACCGGTATTGTGCACACTTGTTGATAGATATAAAAATTAATAAATAAGAGCAAACAATGTATACCCTGATCTGGGCCTACACTGTTTGCTCAAGCCTGTCTATTGCGGTATTTAAAGTGCATGTAAATACGATAGAGCTATGCTATCAGTAAATGTATATGTAATTTCATACAATTCATGCGCAACGTGGAAGAAAGGCCCGTATGTCATACCCGAACGGCGAATGTCCAGATCTGATGAGCGTGCGCATCCTAGTAGTCTGGTCTGGACATTCTCTGTTCGTCGACATATACTACAGTATCCATTGATTCTGTAAGCGGACATCGAAGGCCCAGATCAGCCTGCACGAATGCGCAGGCTGATCAGGGCCTGCATTGTCCGCAAATTGCATAAAGACCGTTTTCGTGCGTTGCACATCTGTTATATACATTTTTATTTTCATATAGTTCTCCATATAACAAGTGAATAAGACAGCGGGAAAGGACAAGAAAATGACGATCCTCAAGGTTTTGACATTTTTGGCCACTGTTGTTTCATTTTCCCTTTGTGGCCCCAATAAAACTGCTGGTTATTATGAGTACAAGTATTCTCTACAGAGGAATCTTCTGATGGAGAAAGAGAAGGAGTTTTCCAGATGTTGTCAAAAACTCTCTGAGGTAAAGTTTAAATTTATCTTTCTAGTGTCATCTCACTTACTCTTGAGGTGTTCAAAGAAAGAAACACATCGTTACTGCATAAAAAGCAGTGCCGCACGTTATTAACAGCCGTGCATTAACCGGCGAAAAGCCGTAATTCACGCGCTGTTATTGCACGGCTAAACAACTTTCAATATGATCGTACCGGGGCCACAGATTTGCTGCCGTCACGAGAGGTGTACTGCCCGGCCCTAGATCGACCATAGTCAGTGGAAATTACGTTCGCGAGACATCGGTGAGAAGGCGAAACAAAATAGTGCAAAAATAACGCGAAATGTAGCAATTGTTTTCAGGTTTTATGCAATAATAGCCATCGAACATGGTTTTTCAATGCATTAACATTCGCCAGGTCCCTTGGGAGGTTTTGAAAACCGCAGCTTTCGGCCTCGGTTTTCAACACCTACCACGGGACCTGGAGAATGTTAATGCATGAAAAAACACGTTTGATCCCCGTATAGCACGACAGGTAGAAAATTCGACTGATTGAAAGGTTGACTTTCGAAAAGTGTCCTATAATCACCTTGCGAGTCCGTCTGTCTGTCTGTCTTTCTATCTGTCTGTCCATCTGTACGTCTGTGGTCAGTTAGTGAAAATGGCCATAGCGCTTAAACCGTTTGGAATATTTTGAAATTTTTTGGCATACTATAGATACCGAGAAGTTCTAGCCAATACACTTGACAAACGCCACTTTTCCTTGAACAAAGCAATGGACAGGAAGTGCCAAAGGCCACTTTTCTTTGACTGAGCAATGCCGAAGCCAAAACTATGATGTGACAGCGAAAATACTCAGAACTCTTGAATCCTTAGCAATACTTTGATAATGTTTCGCCCACAAATTGATACTGACAAGAGATAACAAATGGGCTTTTCAATTGCCAATTTTCCCTGACCGAGGCAACGCTGTTGCCAAAATATGGAAATAGCCGTAGGTCTTCAACAATATGAAATATTTTGATATAATGTTGTATACACATTAAATTTGAAAAGATCTAGCCAAAGGAATCCCCATAAACCCGAAGCTTAGTACAGACACAGGCAAGAATGAAGCGGTTCTTGCACTTTAACGATAGTTGATATTTATGCAGTTTTCAATCATCGTAAATTCAAATGCTATGATAAGTGAATTTCGTTTTGGCGGATGCCATCGATGTGACAATGGCAGCGAATCACTCACAAACTAAAACGTTTGTGAGTAATTCTCCGTCATTGTCACATCGAAGAAATCCGCAAAAATGGAATTCATTTCTTATAATTCCAACACGGGCTCATTTAGGTTCAAACCATGCCTGAAATCGATTAATTTTGAAATGTGTATACAAATGTAAAATTTCCAAAATTCCTGCTCATTCCGGGAGATATCGAAGTATGAAATGCGTTTAAAGATTCTTTCGACCAATCAAATTGCATTTAATTAGTGCAAGCATGTTGAGTTGGGTTTACTAAGGGATCAAGTGTTGCTTTTAAATGGCGCATTCGTGCTTTAAGACTGGCTAATCGGAGCTGAAAAAATAATCGATCACCAGTGCTGCCATTGTGAGTGATAATCGATTAGTAATCACTGAAGATTTGGTAATAATTTTATCTATCTGACTGAGCATGACTCTTACCATATGTTATCCTTTACTGTATGCATTTGGCTAGACAGGCGTGAGCAAACAGTGTAGACCCAGATGAGACGCCGCAAACGCGGCGTCTCATCAGAGTCTACACTGTTTGCCACTCATCCAGCTATTTAAGACACTAAAGTGGGTAGAAAATTGTTCTTGTTCAAATTTTGGATAAAGTATGGTTAGGAGTTGAGGTGTCTGAATACTAAGGGTAAATACGGTAAAGTAACAAACAGAAATCAAATGATCGATTATTAGCAAATCTGTAATGATAATCATTTTTGTGGTATTTATCGATCAATTAATCGATTATCCGATTAATCGTGCCAGTCTTAAAAATAACATATAAGCTTTCACAAAAGCTTGGTCTACGCTTCGCACACAATAAATGTTAAAGCTGATTTTAATAGTCTTGGGTTCTTAACTTGCAAATCTTGGCTAAATCGGCTAAATTCCAGAATGAAATGGGTGAATTGGAGAGGTCTAAATGATATTTCGTATAAATGAGGAAGACTCTAGAGTATATAAAAAAAATAATTACAGCTTATTTCACATGGTTTATATGCTTTCCTCTTGAAAACTATAATAAGTAGTTATACGAATATCAAATTTTTGTCACGCTATCCCGTGAATGCTATAAATTGCGCTTAGCAGTGTCAATGCATCAACCCATTTTAAAAGTGAAATCATCAAGATTAATGTTTATCCCATAAACTTTAATAAAGTGCTGAAATGGTAACCTTTTAGAATATCTACATAAGTGCAATGTGCCGAAAAAAATGCACGTGAATGGAGAGCACCTTCTGTATATTTAAGTGTTCAAATACTTGAAATATTATTCTATTCCATTCAGTGCTTATCTAGTCTCGGGTTTTACTTTACTTGTAAACAACGCGCATAAGGTCAACGGTGCGTTGTGGGCCAAGTGAATCACTTCCGTGTCCGAACGAAATCGTGTAGTGTCTACGCGGCGTAGACATAAAGGGCTGTTGAATTTATATTGTGAAGTAATCAACACTCTTTTCTATAGCAAGACCATGCACTATTCGCTGTATGTGCTTGTGTTGCGATATTTTACAATACCAATTCAAAACCTAGAAGTATAAGACATGTCGCCGGACAGGAAATGCACCTGGAATCGCGCTTATCCATCGTATAAAATGTTAGTGTTTGTGCATTGACCTCTGGGTCACTGAGCAAGAAGTGGTACTGCTATGAACAAATCTTAGGCTATAGCACTGGTCTAAATATCAGCTAGACCTATCCAAGCACTTTGGAATTATAGGCCTACATCTTTAACAACTTTTTACATAAAACTTAAACATAAAATATTTGAAGTTCTTGGCTATAACCTGCAACGGGCCTCACACTGACCGAAGCTTTTGACCAGTATCTGACCTCTTCAAGCTTTGACTAAATTTATCTGTTCAGAAGTTGATCATTAAAGCCTAAACATAAAGGTTTAACCCATTTATGCCGTGTGGGTATCAACCTGGATAGTGCCTGGTTGATTTTTTTTACTATGTTTTATAGAATTTCCTGTATATTTAATGCAAACAATGCAGAGTCTGATCAGGTCAAACGTTGTGCGGCGTCTGATATGAATCTACACTGTTTGCCAGTTAACATAAGGTCACTGGCAAAATACATTGGCAGAGTATGATTTTCACTGAAAAATAAAAAAACAAAAAAACACACCATCACGAAAACATACCTATATAGTTTTGACCCCCTTGAACCCCACTTTTATATAGTAAAACTGGGGTTTACAGGGGTATTCATTATTTTTCTTATTACTGCTCGAAAACATAGATTGTGGGTACTCGTTAGAACCGCCTCGGCGAGGCGGTTCTAACGAGTATCGACAATCTATGTTTTGAGTAGAAATGTGAAAAATATCAGAATTTTTATCTGAAAATTTCAGTTTTTGTAGGTGAAATTTTCAACATATTTGAATAGGCGTGTATTCGTAATGGTTGGACCAATATCTACATGTAACACCAATCTTAGTAAGAAGCACTTACTTTCTGCGGATACCTGTGTTGTGTTCACACCCCTTACAACCTACGTCGTAGAGATGATGAAGTCTTGCATTTTCATCCATTCTGAAAACATGCCTATTCAAATATACTGAAAAGTTAACCAGCAAAAAATGAAAAAAATTCAGATAAAAAAATCCGATATTTTTCATATTTCTGTTCAAAACATAGATTATGGGTACTCGTTAGAACCGCCTCGACGATGCGGTTCTAACGAGTACCCACAATTTATGTTTTAAGCAGAAATAAGAAAAATAATGTATACCCCTGTAAACCCCAGTTTTACTATATAAAAGTGGGGTTTAAGGGGGTCAGAATATACAGGCATGTTTTCGTGATGAAAATTACCCGTTCAAGTTTGATAGTTTTGGCGGACGGTAACGAGTGTCCGCGTGAACCATTTTGTCTTTTGGCGCAATCAAAATGGCGGACAGTGCAAATAAATTTATAAAGGTTTATTTGCGATAAAGTTATGAAAATATTTACTACCTTGATATGATTAAAATGCCCAATATAGACTTGATAATTTTTAATATAGTTTATTCGATAATGCACCAGTCATTGTAGCGGGGATTTGAACCTTTCAGTTTTCAAAGCCCTACTAAACGCCCTACACTGCGAGGACAAATTTATGGTAGAACCCCGCCAAAAGCCCCTCCACCCCGGGGCAAATTTTTGTTTCCTGGAAAAATCTGCTCTCTGTTGCAAAAATCAACCTGTATCTTTTTCATGGTAAAAGGTCTGGTTTCCATGTACTCGATACTGCTAATTTTCAAAGGTAAAGTCCCAGCTAGCATTCTACGTAAATCTACATCGGGCCGTCATCGGCCCGTCAGCTACCCTGACGGGCCGATGACGGCCCGATATAGATTTACGTAGAATGCTGACTGGGGTACCATTGAGAGTATGAGACAGGTAATCAGAAAACTAAAGTTTGAGGTTCATGTTGCTCTAACGTATGTATGCAAAGTCAACAACCAACCGTTCAACAGGGGGTGGTTGGGTGAGGCGAAGGTGGCTGGTATCTTATGTCACCGGGGCGTCCAACTGATATTGGCTTCCAGTTGGGCAAGGCCTGCTATCCTTGTAGCAGGTAAGGGTAGAGGGGTGGGGTGGTTTCTTCTGTTTCTTCACTTTTATTCCTGTTCCTCTTTCTTTCCTCTCCCTGTCTTTCATCTCCTCTACTATCTCTTCTATCTCTTTTCTCCCTTTCTTTGGGAGACGACCCAGGTCAGTCGCCGCATTTTGTGGCATTTGATCAGGGTCTGCACTGTTTGCTTAAATTACATTAAATTACAGTAAATTAAGGGTTAAATGAAACAGTCTTAAGTTCCCGTTATGGAACATTTATCCAGCCTACACTAAGAGACAATCGACCCACCAGTGCTCTCAGTGCTTTGATTCGTGTTGGTCCTCATGGTTGTTGCCTTTCAGTCCTATGTTTCTTCATTTTTGTCGTGTTTCCTGTTGGTCTCATTTTATCATAACCGAGTAATTATGCTATACTCTTCAATATATGGATACGGATTTCAGATGGTTTGTACTTTTGCCTTGTCATACATGTATATACCGACGATCAATACATCATTTAGCCGGCCTCGGTGGCTCAGTTGGATGCGCCGTCCGACTGGAGACCAGGAGGTCGCGGGTTCAACCCCCGCCGAGGTCGGCAACATTCTTTCGTGGAGATTGATCATGAAATATTTTCTACGGTCATTCTCTCCCTTCCGCTGATTCAAGAAGGGCAGTTGTCAGTTTCTGGCGAAAGAATGTGCATAATACTGGTTAACCGCTTAGAGGACTAAGCCTGCCCAGTAAACGTGTGGTTAGGTAAACTGACCGCGCTCGACATGACCCCATTGGATTGACTGGGCCGTAAAACCTCAACACAAACAAATAAATCAATACATCATTTACTGATAAAATTACCCATACGTGCTGACCACAATTTATTGTATGTATACTTTATACTGAGGCATCTCCAGTTCAGATATACCCTCATTTGTTGTTATACATGTACGTTTTGCACATTAGAACAATTTTGCAATTATAAAGTATGTCTTTGTTCCTTTTGACATTTAATCATGCTGCGTTTTGTTCATGTTTGTGGGGAGGGGTGAGGAAAGGGGGTCCGTATATTAACGAAGAATATCTAAATTAGGGGAAAAAAATAATAGTTTGGCTTGATACCACGTACGTTCATTTTTGTATTTTTATTTGCAGGACGAAGAGATAGTTAATACATATTTGGATTATTTAAAATGGAAAGAGTTTGAAGATACAAGAGGCTACTTTCTACCAGCTAAACCTGTGGAAAAGGTACTGACGAAGATCAAACAGTCGAATGTTTATAGGATCCTCAAGAAACTACCGAAAGGTGGAAACATGCATTTACATCAAAGTAAGTTTTTAGCCACAACATCAGAAAATGTACCTTCGGACATATGCGCCCAGCGAAGATTCAGATCAGGATGCATAGGGTATATTTTTGCTATTCTCACAAGGGACAAAACATTTTGCGATTTCATGTTTGCTCTCCTATACATCTTCTGAGGATAAAATGCTTTCCTTTTAGAGAGAAAAAAAAAATCTTTTTTTCAGAAGGGAGGCAAAACAATTTTGACAGAGTTGCTGTATACTTTGTTCTGTATTTCCAAAGGACGTCTTTCTATGACTCAGCGCATGACAAAACCAACAAAATGACATGTGAGCCCAGCGAAGACTCAGATCAGCCTGGGCATCCGCCCAGTCTGATCTGAGTCTTTGCTGTGGTGCGCTCAATGGGTAGCTTAGGACCCAAGCTTTCGTCAAGCGGACAGTGAAGACTGATCAGACTGCGCGGATGCCCAGGCTGATCTGAGTATTCGCTTGACGCACATGCCATTTTGTAGGTTTTGTCATGCGCCGGCTCATTTATCAACATCTTTAACATTTATCATGTGTTTTTTGTTCTTGTTTTTTTTCTGTTTGTATCTGTTTTAACTTTTAAGATTTTCATCTTCGTTCCCTCTTATCTAAAGGGTTTCTTTAAAGGCTCCATATTGCTCAAAAATAGACATTTTATTGTCCAAGAACGGTTTAATGATATATTGTATCAATACAATAATAAAATGTGGCACCTGACAACCTGTAAAATTTCATTTAGTCTCCCATTTTTGAACTGGATCAAAAACAAAATGATTTTTTATCTAATCTCTGAATTAATGTTGCAAACATTTATTCAGAGATACGATAAAAATCATTTCCTTTTTGATCCAGTTCAAAAACTAAAAACACACTGAAACTTTAAAGGCTGCCAGGTGCCACATTTTATGATCGTATTAATACTAAATACGCCAAATGTACGTGTGTTAGGCTTCTTCTATAGATGGCAATTTATAATTAGCACAATCATTAATTTTGTTAACAAACGTTAGTTCACCTTATAAATTTAAAGGTATGTCATGCCTTTCCTTAGGTTTTTTTTTTTTTTTTTTTTTTTTTTTTCATGACAGAATTAGCATTACTTTAACATGTAATATATACTCTACAAAATAATTTAAGGATCACCAGTTTTATTTCCACTTTGATTATCACTAAAATGCGACCCTCAAGTTTTTACAATTATTTCATGGACAAAACTGGAAGTCTCAGCCCTATTTCAGTCAGCTCAACATGTTCGCAACATGTTCAGCTACAAAAGTGTCAACGGCACCAACAACGCCAGACCAAAAGATTCTAAGAAAAATGGGAATTTCCAAAAAAACGATTTTTACCCCAAAATGAAGTTTTTTCATAATACCGGAAAAATTCTTTGTTTAATGAAAACAATACTCTGTCACATACAAAGTCATGCAAACTCAACTTTCATTCGAGTAAAAGACGCACAGATGTGGCCAGAAAAAGAGACCAATCCTTTGAGGGGCTAACAATGCCTCGAAAGTTCCTCATAGACAACGAATAATCTGTAGAGGGTACCTCTAGCAAAATGTGTGTTTCTTGATAACAAATAAGGCTTTCTCTATGAGTTTTTCATATTTGGGAGCCCAGATATCACTTTTGACGCGAAAATGTAAATTTTTAATTTTGGGGTAAAAAGTACTTTTTTTTTTTTTGCAAATTTTAAAATGAAAATTTTTATTTCAAAATGTTTTGTTGGAAACACTCCTTTAGGGCTTCCTTTTAAAGAAATATTCAGCGATATTTTGATATTTTCTGTGGTTTTGCCCATGCACCCGGCCAAAGTTTGTTTGTATGGAAATTTGCACTATGTGGCCCTTAAATTATTTTGTTGAGTATATATTCACATTTTACTCAGTGATATCTAGAGAAAACAGAGTACGCAGGAGTGTACTTTTAATATCGGGCAGATAGTCAGACTGTTGCAGTTAAAACTATTCACGTTTTCAATTTGTGTTTGTTGCTTTAGCAACCCTCTGTACTGCCTTGGTCTGTCTTCTCTAGACAATATAACCTATTTATATCATTTTCTTTGTTATATAAGCCCCACCAAGCAAAAGTGTGACTTCGGGTAATGTGCGGACAGCAAAGGGAAAGATCAGACTCTTGCCGCTAACAGAATCATTGTATATTACCGATCATCACGAAAATATACCTATATAATTTTGACACCCTAAAATCCCACTTTTATATAGTAAAACTTGGGTTTACAGGGTATACATTATTTGTCTTATTTCTGTTCAAAACGTAGATTGTGGGTACACGTTAGAACCGCCTCACCGAGGCTGTTCTAACGAGTACCTACAATCTATGTTTTGAACAGAAATATGAAAAAATATCAAAGTTTTTTATCTGAAAATTTTCAGATTTAGAGGTGAAAATTTCTATATATTTGAATAGGCATGTTTTCTTAATGTGCTACAGAATGTATGAATGGAGAGCAAAGGCCCGAATGATGGGCAGGATGATCTGGATCTGCGCGTTTACACATTTTCAAAGGCGTCTTTTCGCTTGACACGGCAACTGTGAAGAACTGTCTTTACTTACATAGCTAATGATAAGACAGGTATCCAAATAAATGATATTTTTATTAATCAACAAAACAAGCGCAGAAGTGCGCCTAATGAGTACCTACATATGGACTGCTTCAAGCGAAAACGCACCTTCAAACATGCGCAAAATGGACAGATTCAGATCATCTTGCGCATGCTCGTAGTATCATCCGGGCATTTGCTCTCCATTCATACATTCTGTAGTATCCAATAATTCTGTTAACGGACAGTGAAGGCCCTGATCAGACTGCGCAAATGCGCAGGCTGATCTGGGCCTTTGCAGTCCGCATATACTTGAAGACATGTCTTTTCATGGCGCGGCTCATTTATGTGTGCTAACGTAATGATTATGGTTTCTTCTTTCTTTCGTTGCAGACCACATTCTAAGCATATCCAAAATGCTAGACCTCATTTTAGAATCAGACCTGAAAGACAATTTATACATAAAAATCAACGAGCCAAAGATGTGGTCCCTTGATTTCTTCGTTGAACCACCGGATGGTTGGGTTAAAGTTACAAGTGATCCCATAGGGTTCTCCAAGGAAAAACTGTTGCGTCAACTAACCATGATAAATGTTCTGGACAGTTATGCCGAAGAAAATCCTACCGACAGTGCAAAGAGGTGGACACTTTTGGGTCCTTTGTTTGGTCGCGCTGGATCGCATCTTGTTAAAAATGCCAATTTTACTGCAATATATATTCAAGCGGTCTTCCAGGCTGCTCTTGACGAAGGCGTGCAATATCTAGAAGCCAGATCATATGGTCCTGGTCTATACATACTTGACAATGCCCCAGAATACAACAAAACACACGGAAAACATTATATAGATGACGCTGATGGAGATTTATGGGTGCGTACCGTTAGATCAGAAATACAAAACTTTCAAGCGAAGCATCCAGAATTTATTGGTTATAGCGAAATCATTGCTGGAAGTCGTTGGAGAAGCGTTGAAGATGTCCAAAGTGTTATTCAGATGGCCAGTAGATTGCAACACAAACATCCTGATATTATTCGAGGTTTTGATCTTGTCGCTGAGGAGGATAGGGGTTATTCTCTGTTATTCTTTACAGAAGATTTTGCTGAAGCAGAGACGAGTGGACGGAATGTTCCACTGTATTTTCATACTGCGGAAACCAACTGGCCAGATGATATCATTGCATCTCTACACCCAGATGATCCGGTTGGCGCTGAACAGAATGTATACGAAGCTATAATTCTTGGTGCTAAACGAGTAGGTCATGGCATTGGTTTTATTCATCATCCTTATCTAATGGAAATTATGAAGAATAGACGAATAGCAGTAGAGGCGAATCCTATCAGTAATATGTTACTGGGCTATGTAACAGATCAACGACACCATCCTGCTATAACTTATCACCGATATGGAATACCGGTTGTTCTTGGCTCCGATGACCCCGGTAGGATGGGCTATGACGAATTCACTGTAGACTGGTACGAAGCCTTTATGGCATGGGGAATTAATCTGGCGGACATGAAACAGTTTGCGAACAATTCTTTGCAGTATAGTACTATGAGCGCGAAACAAAAGTCAGTCGCATTTACAAAATGGAACTCAGCTTGGTCAAGGTTTGTCGCTGAAATGAAACAAGAGGCTTGCCAAGCAAATCTCACTAAGTATACACCTGAAATCCATCGAATTTATCCCAAAGAGGGTTTGGCGACGAACGCAACAAAAGTGAGGGTATTTGGGCGTCATTTTGAGTCAGGCGTATGCAAAAATATCATTTGTCGGTTCGGAAGCTCCGCTGTCAAAGCACAATATGTTTACAACAGTATGATTACTTGCAGTGCCCCTCCCACGCACATCAAATCTGCCGTCGTTAGATTTAGCATTTCTTTTGACGATGGGTCTACTTACATACACACCAACGAAACGTTCAGCTATTTTCATGATTTGAATTCGTCGGACCAAGAGGTGATAAGTGTGTTAATTGGTTAGGGTGATCGTTATCATTGTGTTGTATAATGTTTAACATATTTACGTCGAGTAAACACTTCTACCACAACTCTTTGAACCGTTCCATTTCCAATAGCAGGGTGTCCGGTTAGTTTTTTTTTTTTTTTTTTTTTTTTTTTTTTTTTTTACTATATCTGATAGAAATTCTTGTATTTATTGCAAACAGTGTAGACCCTGATTAGACGCCGCGTCCGACTTGGTTCTGCACCGTTTGAATATAACCCTTTTGGGGGTCTCCAGACGATAATGTTTTACAAAGATATGTTACAAATAGTCACAATGTCTACGATTCTTCAGTCCAAGATTATCTGAGAATAGTAACACAAAAGAAAGCAGATTCTTTTTAACCCTTTCAACCCTGTAGACCATGACAGACACTTTTGCAAAGAGTGTAGATCCAGATGACACAGCCCATAATAAACTATGTCATCAGGATATACACTGTTTGTTATTTTGTTCTTGATTTACATCTGACACCCTTTTGGCAACAGTGGATGTGCCCAAAGGCAGAGATGGAAGAGGCTATTTTTGAAACAAAAGGATAAAAGGATTAAAGTATACATGCAAAATATTAGGAGCATTTACTTATTCATTATTTTTTTTCTTATTTATATGTTTTCTTCTGTTTTGTTTTGTTTTGTTTTGTTATTAACTTTACTAATATATAAATATCAGGCGTCCAGCTCTGTGTGTGTGTGTGTGTGAGTGTGTGTGTATGTGTGTGTGTGAGAGAGAGAGAGCTCAAATGCGCTACAAGTTTGATGTGGAGCATCTACTACTACTACTGCTAATAATAATAATAATGATAATGAAATACTAGTATTTTCATACGTATTTCAATCAAAATGTCTGTCCTTACTGCAACAAAATGTAGACTTTTTTAAGTTGTTTTGGGCTATTAATTCACTTTCAGTGATATTAAAAGCGGAATTCTGTTTGGCAGGAGGCTACAGGATGCGTGCAGCTTAACACCCCCACCCCACCCCCATACCCACACTGATGATTTATAAACTTTTCTTGGTCAGACTAGTTAGTTTTTGCCAGGAAGAGCTCATCAGTAACCCTCGTATGAATGTCAAAACCTCCTAGACTGGGCACTAAAATCGTCAAGGACCCAATGGAAAAATTGTGTTTTTCCTAGGACCGATAAAATATACTACTGTACTGTTAATACTTAAAATGTGTAATATTGTATATCGTAATAATCCTGGGTATTGGGACAGACAAGCATTTGCAAACAGTGTTGACCCAGATCAGACGCCGCAGTACGCGGCGTCTGATCAGGGTCTACACTGTTTGCCCTACATACAGCAATATTTTAAACATATCAAGAGGTATAGAATGGACTATTGGAAATTTTAGGACAAGAAGATAAGGGTGAATATGGTATAAAACTACTGTATAGAAGATCTGTATAAACTGCATTTGGGTTATAACGCGCAAGTTTCTACGTAGGACCAGGCGATATTCGTCTTATTTCAAGTATAGGAGAGTCTCAATGGCTCGAATATCTTTGGGAACATGGAGGTTTGTTCTAGATATGGGTAGTTTGAGGCACTGAGGGCTAATCATAACGCCAGGTTAGGAGACATATGGGAATAAACTATGGATGTTGTTTCGATGTCCTATGAAAAAAGGTATGTTGAGTTTACTCATTCTAATGAGTACACACAACATATACTTTTATGATGAAATAGGAAATTTTTCTAAAAAGATCCCTAAATATTTGTTTTCTTGAGCTGTCGGGTTTCTAGGGGCCCCAAAACGAGTTCGAATTTGCCATGGTAAACGAGCTGTCGGTGTTTAAGTCATTGCAATTTTACTGTATACAAAAATGTGCTAATTCGGGAAACATTGTTCAGATGTTCAGACTGAAACTTAGAATGTACTTGTGCATTACTGTTTTAAATGATATGGTTTAATTTGTAGCTAACATTGTGAAACGATTTTATTCGCCGTGAATACATTTAAGCATTTCGTAAAGGTTTGGTATGTATCACTCAAGGTCTTCTTTTACCAAACTAATCTTGAAGAAGACCACTAACTAGGACCAAACATATATGTAATAAAATAATATAACTATTTCAATAAGCATTTCATATTAGTTCTATCCACCGTATTATACACTCCACAGAATAATTTATACATACAGCGATGTTCTTTTAGGCGTAAACTTTATTTGGAGTAACTAATTATGATATGAGCATGGCCAGTCAGGCGAATCTATTTTTCATTGTACACTTTTACGCAGGGTACAGTTGCTAGCTGGTCATAAATAAAATTGTATTATTCAAAATGCATGAGTTATGTCAAAATGCATGCATTTAGTCAAAATGCAATTCATTTTGAATTGATATACAGTGTTTACATATCAAGCAATGTCCAGTCAGTTTATGTACATTTATCTTTCCTGTCAAGGTACGGCGGTCTTTTTGCTGGATTTGTTACCTTGTGTCTTGACCTTGGTCGTATAACGTCTCCCCGTACTTCACTACAGTGAAGTTAATAGTGAAATACGGGGAGACGTTATACGGCCACTACACAGCATTACACATAGTATAAAAGATGTCGGAACATTTACGTATTGTCTAAAATCAACTGTAGTCAAGATATATATATGTATGATGAAGGTATTAAAATTTAAAGAAAAGAAAAAAAGACAACGACAGTTATAAAAACGCTGACATTTATGACATTATTTGACACTTGGCCATTTTGCACACGGACGTGGCCAGTAGTGCAGTGTGGGATGGCAGCCGATTTAACGTCTTAGTCCAGGGTAGATCTGTTCGAAAAAAAAAAAAAAAAAAAAAAAAAAAAAAAAAACAACAACTAAAAAAAAAAAAAAAACGGAAGCAACACCACCACCACCACCAACAACAACAGAAGATCATTAAGCCTGAATCCCTTTTGGGATTCTATTTGGATACTGATCGGGCGTACAAGATGATTTTTGCATATACTGGAACTCTTTTACCCGCTTGAGGGGCTCATAATTTCATATACCGTTATGTATATGTACTGAGATCAGTTGTACTCAGAGCTGTTCGTCCTTTGACATAAGGCTTATTCGGAGTATGACGTCAGCATAAAGTCTGAGCAACCGACTTAGATTGAAACACGCAAGGTTCAACCCGTACAGCCCTGCGGACCGAAACAGATACTTTTGCTAACTGTGTAGACCCTGATGAGACGGCTCATACGAGCCGTCTCATCAGGATCTACACAGTTTGTCAATCAGTTTTGATTTGGAACAATCTTTCTTACCAGCTTTAGAGATGGAAGAGTCAACTTCAGAAGTTCAGGGATGAAAGGGTTAGACTAATTGATCCAAAACAAATGGAAACGGGAGATATAATTTACGCAGTACATATACGTGCGTATCTTCAAGGTTTGTCAGGGAGCAAAGAAGTTGAGCAGACAAGGTTAAATGGCTAAATATTAGAAGGGGAGATACAAGTATAGACTAAAAATTAACCTCTACCATTCTGTGGGCTAATTCAGCAGACGACAAATTGATGATATTTTTCTGATTTTTCTCAGAAAAGAGGTTTTGACATTTTATGCAAATTGTCTCTGGAGACAATATGTATGAAATGTCAAGGCACCTGTTTTCTGAGAAAAATAAGAAAAATGTTTTAAAATGCGGTCTTCTGATTTTTTTTCACCCAGAGTGCTAAGGGTTGAAAATCAGCGAGAGCAAATTCCTTCCAGATAAGACTATCTCCCCTTTTTTCAAATACTTGGGAGGTAACTCCCTATTTGCACAAGGTATCTCCCTTTGTAAAAGGTGACAAAACTGTTTAACTCTTCTCTCGCTAAACACGATATGCCCTGTCTAAGCAAACAGTGCAGATCCAGATCAGTTGGCTTTTGAAGAAGCCAACTGATCTTGATCTGCACTGTTTGTCATTAAATATGCGAATTTCTATCAAAACCCCGGATCAAGTAATCTGATTGGCTGGAAATTAGAAGTGGGTGTGGCATCTTAATTTATTCAGCATGACAAGGGTTAAGTGTATACATTCACCTTAAGGGAGTAGATACACTTTCAGGGCAGGTGACTGTCAAAGTTGCTTTACCTAACTGCTAAAAAGGAGTCTGTTATAAAAAGGAAGGAACTTGCGCCCATAGAGAGCAAATCGGAAGCATTTTTTTTTCCTGTTAGAGTAGGTCTCATTTCAGATGGTATTTGGTATGCAGGAAAGAAAACAGGACGTCATCATCTCGCTGTCTCCCTCTTAAAAATCTAGCATGTGCATAAGTCATTTAAAGCACATTTTTGGGTCGATTGTTTACAATCGAGCTATAGTATACTTACATCAAAATTTCCTTCAGGTTTTTGTCCACGTGATTAGTAGTGCAGCGCCACGTATGACATCAGGGCCCAGTTGTTTGAAGCGTCGTTAGCTTAACGAGCTCGTTAAGGGTCATTTCGTTGACTGTTTGAGTGGATTCAATATACAATATTCTGAATTTTTTTGCTGAAAAAATGTGAGTAGCTTTTGCAAAAGCTACTCACATTTTTTCAGCTAAAAATTTCAGCATATTTGCGTATCACTCAATATAGATTTTAACGAATCGTTAACTAACGACGTCGTTAGCTTGGAACAACTGGGCCCAGATCGTTTCGAGATGCAAATTGGAAAACCACAACAGATCAGCCTGTTGTACAGTGTGAGAAAGGTATTCGATTTTCATCAAAACAGTGGACTGTATCAGAATATTCTATGAGTGCTTGAAATGGTCGAAGATCATGCAAAACTATGGTGGTGTCCAGGCTGCTTTGGACTTCTACCGTGGCGCAACAAGCCTGTAAACAAAGACGAAATTGGAGAACATCACAAATCAAAGCACTGACAGCACTGGTGGGTCGATTGTTCTCCACCTGCATTACGTCGAATAGAAAATTGTAACCAGAAGTCTCAGGTCATTGGAAAGGTCCCTCAGCACCTTTCCACAATGTAGCAGTTTTAGACTACTTCCTATAATTTACAAATAGCATTCATTCTCGACTTGAGAAAGTGACGTGAACCAGTCCAAAAGTGACAGGGATACTTCTATTCTCCGATTATCGTTGTGTGTATGTTAGCCGAAATTAGCTATATGAATCCAAGCGAAAGTTACTATCCAATAAATATTGGCTTTCACAAATTGCACGTTAAGCATGCAAATTTCAAACTTTTGGAAAGCTTTTCCAATAAGCAATTAGAGATGTGTTGCAAATGCACATATACCTCTAAATGGAAATTAAAGTTAAATAAGGGATTTGCTGCCTTGCAGTACCATGCCTAGAGGTTTCGCACCTTTCCGGAAGAGGGTTCTCTATTCGGTAGTTTTTGCACCTTTTTCATGGCGATTTCTCCATCCAGACAGTTTCGATTCTTTCCAGCTCGGTGGAAATTTTTCGGCTTAGACTGTTATAATAAAGCGTGCCATGTGAAACGGTGTCGTCTACGTATATACCATAACAACCGTAAACGATCTGACAAACGGGTCTGAACAAACTGCGTAAACCCAGATCAGATCAGAATGCTTTCCATTAAAGTATGATAACACTGTCGTCCCAGATCAGATCAAGAGCACCAGTTACAATAAATAATCGTATAAACAGACTTAAGCACACATACACACGCACGTACGCACGGGCGCTCGCCTTGGTCAATTCCTCAATCCCCTCCCCCTCCCCCCCACCCCCCATAAATCTCCTAAAATATCGTGCTCTTTTAGTGCTACTTATTTGTATTTTGGCTTGAATTCTGAGTCATTTTCTGTGTCAGTAAAAGTGAGATTACAGGTAATAGCGCAGGATTAATTGTTGTAACAGGTGATGTGCAAACAATAGATATTATATTCCCAAGTAATATTTATTCATGTGCTAAAATAAGGTTTTTGAACTAACATCCCTTGAAAAATATTTAAACATGGAAGTATACCATTATGTGTATTATGGTATACTTCCATGTTTAAATATTTTTCAAGGGATGAAATTGATAAAATAGTGCAGTTCAGTAAGCTTTGGTATTTATCGTAAACTGTTCATGCTTATTTTCCGTTTTGGTAACATTTCTTGGGGCGTAAGTCGTCTGGTGCAGTTTTCATAGGGACAATAGTTGTCTTATGCCATTTTGTCCGTATTTTCGTAAATAATAAACATGTACTTTTCTAATGTATAAGGTATATAATAAATGTTTGAATTTACTCATCTAAGTACCTTTTTAAACTACATGTATCCTAACTGGTGACAAAAACATTTAGTTTGCGAACTCCCAAGTAGCGAAAACATATGGGAAGCGAAACCTCTTTCAGCGAAAGTGCATGAGGTGCAAAATTGTACTATACTTGTAGCTGGGATTCTGTTATCCATCTGTGAACTATTTTATATCCACTACAGTGCTATAACGAACCCTATTATAAATATGTTCCAGTGTGTTCGTTTCATGTTGGGTAAAAGATGCAGCAATGAACATTTTATAATGTTTTTCCTATTTTTTTTCCCAGAAAATATGCTTTGCCTTTTCATGCAAATCGTCAGTGCCTATTTTCAGGGGAAAAATAATAACAATATCGTCAATTTGTCATCTGTTCGATTTGCCCAGAGAGGAACAAAGAACAATTCTGCATCACGAAAACATAACAATATAATTTTGACCCCCTTAAACCCCTTTTTATATAGTAAAACTGGGGTTTACAGGGGTATACATTATTTTTCTTACTTCTGCTAAAAACAGACTGTGAATACTCGTTAGAACTGCCTCTGCGAGGCGGTTCTAACGAGTACCCACAATCTATGTTTTGAGCAGAAATATGAAAAACATCACAGTATATTAATCTGAAAATTTTCAGTTTTTGGAGGTGAAATTTTCTATATATTTGAATAGGCGTGTTTTCGTAATGGTTGTCATATTATATCAGTTATTTTGTAGTTGCATGTCACATTTTTTCATATTGTATTGCAGTAATTACACAATAAACAGACAGCAACAGATCTTCCGTTTGGATTCTTTTTATAGAAGCCAACTTGTATTTTCACCTATCTTTACCAGGTAAATATTGGAAAGGTAAACAAATGAGCCGCAACGCCAGGAAACGCACCTCCTTATATGTGCGCCCAGCGAGGATCCAAATCAGCCTACGCATTCTCGCAGTCAGATCAGACTTTTCACTAGGTGCATTTTGGATAGCCAAGGATGCACAGTTTCTTCATGAGGACAACGATGACTCTGACCAGACTCTGCATATGCTGGTTTTAGTCTTCATTGGATGTAAATGTCAGAAGGCACGTTTTCTCAAACAAATCAAATATATTTCAAAGCAGTTATCTAAACTCTTAATATAAAAGATAACCCGGGTATAGGTACTTTAAAGACGAAGTCTGTCTAGGTCATTACGTCCGAGGGGTGTCTGTCAAGTTCTTAAGTACTATTAATAATTATTTTGAACAGTAACCTCTCACCTTCATGGCAAGACAAAGCAATTCTGCAAGCCGCGGCCGGAGAGACAAGATGGAGGGAGGGATAGGCAGAAGAAAAACGGGAAACAACATTAAAGACTTGAGCAGTCTTAGTTTCGCAAACTCACAGAGGGGAACTGATGACAAATGAAAAATATTGAGAAAAACCTGTTATTAATATTGATCCCGCGACTGACATGGTTAACCCTTTCATCCTGTAGACCAATACATGTACCTTTGCAAACAGTACAGATCCAGATGAGACGGCTCGTGATGAGCCGTCTCATCTGGATCTGCACTGTTTGCCAGTCTGTTATTTATTTTTGACTGAAACCCCTGTTTGCAACAACAGATGTGACCAAATTCGGAGATGGAAAAGTCCAATTCATAAATTCAAGGATGGAAGGGTTAAGGGACTACTGTCCTTTGGACATCACTCGGAAAGACGTTTTTGGTTGGCGTATTATTTAAAATGAAAATATTTTGTTCCGATTGACCATATCTTCATTAGAAACCATTTGTCTTTTTCTGTATCTGTGTTTTGTTCTCAAATATTTACCCTAATTAAATATACGGACAAAAATTTGGTCTGACTTTTGCGATTTCCATAGTTAAGTGATTTTTGTTTTGGACTTGGTCTTAGAAAACTAGAATAAAACTTTTTGTGCAAAGGTAGTTACGAGAAATAATTTTGCATTAAATCATGACGCAAGTTTGCAAATTTACTTTTTCTGTGTTAAGCGCCAAGCAAAAAAAAAAAAAAAAAAAAAAAAAAAAAAACAACAACAAAAAAACAAACAAACGACTTTCTGAAGCCTGTTGATAGCACAATAAGTGAAGTGAACAATCATTTTGCTCCCATCTGTTGATTATGATATACAACGTAGACAAATGCCCATATTGTGACCTTTACTATTCTTTAGGCTGATTCAGCAAACAAAACCTGATGATAATTTTCAAGTTTTAGATGTGTATACATATTACATAAAATATTCCGCAGACGATATTTAGAAAAACATTATTTTTCCAAGAAAAAAGGCTTTACGTTTCGTGCTAATTGTCTCCTAAGAATGCAAGTTTCATGAAATGCCAAAGAGCATTTTATGGAAAAAAGTAAAAAACATATTCATTTGTTGCTGGACGTCAACTGTACGTCATTTTTTGTTGTTTAGTCGTCAAAGGTTAGAGTTGCTTTTGATACGTCCAGTAAGCTTTCCTTTTTGTTGAAACCGCAGGCTCGGTATGACTGTTGACGTCTAGCACCAAATGCAGTATAACCTTAATAGTTCGAACCCGGATGGCTCGTTTACCGTGGATGATTCGAACTCTTTATTCAGTCCCTACAAAATTCTTCCAATAGCTCAAGAAAACAATTATTTAGGGATTTTTCTTATTTCATCATGGAATTGTATGTTGTGTTTACTCATTAGAATCGCCTCATCGAGGCGATTCTAATGAGTACACTCAACATACAATCATTGTGTAGAAAATCGAAAAGATTTTCCTAAATTATCGCTATTTGCTTCCTGAACCGGTGCCATGATTAACCCTCAGTGGCTCGAACTACCCATGTCTCGAACGAATTTCCATGGTCCCAAAGATGTTCGAGCCATTGAGGTTCGACTGTACATGTAAAGGCTTAGTCTTCTTGTACTTCACCATAGTACAGATTATATTTCACTTCATTTGGTATCATTGTGCCTATTGTGGTATCTTTGAAAATGGAATTCTGCTAATGTATACGCTAGTGGGGGTGGGGGGTGGGGGTGGGGGGGGGGGGGATGGGGCTTGTGAAGAGTCTCAATAAAACCGATACGTTCATTTTCTAATCTGTAATGTGCTCTTCGTTTTGATATTTATAATACAGTGATTTCTCGTGCTGGAGGCATGTTTCAGGATTGAAAAGTGATAGAAAAGTCTTAGAATGCTTGTTCTGCTCATGTATACGCTGGGGGGGGGGGTGGGGGGCGGGGGGGGGGTGCTTGTGAAGAGTCTAAATAACACCGATACGTCCATTTTCTAATCTGTAATGTGCTCTTTGTTTTTGACGTTTGTTATACAGGGATTTCTCATGCTGGAGGCAGGTTTCAGGATTGAAAAGTGATAGAAAAGTCTTAGAATGCTTGTTTTTGAGATGCCTAAGTGAAGAGTCTAAATAACACCGATACGTCCATTTTCTAATCTGTAATGAGCTCTTTGTTTTGACGTTTGTTAACCAGGGATTTCTCATGCTGGAGGCATGTTTCAGGATTGAAAAATGATAGAAAAGTCTTAGAATGCTTGTTTTTGAGATGCCTAAGCCACAGCTAAATGTTCTTACCCAGCAAACACACAACGTAGCAACAAAGTCGTTACAACGTCGCTGCAACGTCGTGACGTTGCAGCGACGTTGTAACGACGTTGTGTGTTTTCTGGGTACTTTATCATGAAATTGTATGCTATATGTACTAGCTCAAGAAAACAAATATTTAGAGATATTTAAGGGAAATGCTCTTACTTTATGATGAAAATGTATGTTGTGTGTAGTCATTAGAATCACCTCGATGATAAACTCAACATACCATTATTTTATATAAGATCGAAAATACTCACTAAATTATCCCCATTCGTCTCCTGACCTGGCGTTGTGAGTAACCTTCAATGGCTCGAACTACCCTTGTTTAAAATAAATTTCAATGATACCATCACGAAAACACGCCTATATAATTTTGACCCCTTAAAACCCCACTCTTATATAGTAAGACGGGATTTACATTATTTTTCTTATTTTGCTAAAAACATAGATTGTGGGTACTTGTTAGAACCGCCGAGTACCCACAATCTATGTTTTTAACAGAAATATGAAAAATATTAGTTTTTTTGGGGTTTTTTTTATCTTAAAAGTTTCCGTTTTTGGTTGTAAAAGTTTCAATATATTTGAATAGGCGTGTGCTCGTAATGCAAAGATGTTTAAGCCATTGATTCGACAGTACTTGATAAATGAAACAAATTTTGAGGAAAAAAAAAAAAAAAAAAATGAAAATTTGAGAAAAAAAATGTAAGTACGATCTGTATTGAAGTTTTGGAGAATGTACATAGATACATGAACATTGTTTGAAAAGACTGAACAGTCCAACAAGTTTTTATGCTATTCACATTACGAAAACATGCCTATTCAAATATACTGAAAATTTTACCGCCAAAAATGAAAATTTTCAAATAAAAAATTCTGATATTCTTCATATTTCTGCTCAAAACACAGATTGTGAGTACTCGTTAGAACCGCCTCGGAGAGGCGGTTCTAACGAGTACCCACAATCTATGTTTTTGAGCAGAAATAAGAAAGATAATGTATACCCCTGTAAACCCCAGTTTTACCATGTAAAAGTGGGGTTTAAGGGGGTCAAAATTATATTGTTTTTGTGATGAGCCCCTAGGGGACTTGTCAAAAATAGATTATTTCCAACATGTCCCAGTGGGAGCAAATTCTTTCCTATTAGAGTAGAATCATTTTCAGAAAGAGGTCAAAAGTAATTTGAGAATGTTGCCTCGCCTGAAAGTGTTTGAATGTAGAGATTTATTATAATGACCAAGATTTAACACGGAAAAAGGCTTAAAAATATTGAAATGTATGTACATAACTTTAATTCGAAACTGCATCTCAGCTGACTTTACATGTATTCAACCTGTCCGAACTTGGCGGACAACCCTCGAACTGTTTTTATACATTGGTTTACATGTAACAAATGGATGGCAGAGGACCTTATATTATAGTGCTGGAAATTTTATTCAGGTAGATATTTATATATTTACATAAAAGATTTTTCTGTATTCTGTATTACATAGCTAATAATGTATGTCAAATACGTGCATTTTCTGAGAAAGTCTGTATTGTATTTATGAGGATTTAGTCCAATTATCAGATGAATTAATCAATCTCAATATTTTTACTTGTTGATGCATGAAAACCAGTTTGTGGATTTTCTGCCATGTTTGACAAGAAAACCAATATTAATGATTTCCGGTTGCTTTTCTGTGCATTATCTCCCTTCTGAAAAGGGGTCTACTGTAAAAGGAAATTTGCTACTCTTTGGAGAAAAACCTTTGACAGAGTTACTTCCCCTGAGAGTGTATCAACACATCAAAATGACGTCGTATCAACGTCGATGCGACGTGATCACGTCGCATCGACGTTGATACGACGTCATTTTAACGTTGTGTGCCCACTGGGAAATTCCATCAGCTATATGCATTAAAAAAAACTTTGTTCATGCTCAGCTAAGCATGGAATTTTCTCTGCTAGAAAGTATGAAAATGCCAACAATAGTTTCATATTTATTATCAGAGATTATTTCATGCTCAGCTATTTGCAATTGTTAGTAATTTGAGATTTATTAGCATGACACATCATGAAAACATACCTATATAATTTTGAACCCCTTAAACCCCACTTTTATATAGTAAAACTGAGGTTTGCAGGGATATACATTATTTTTCTTGTTTCTGCTCAAAAACATAGATTGTGGGTACTCGTTAGAACCGCCTCGCCGTGGCGGTTCTAAGGAGTACTCACAATGTATGTTTTGAGCAGAAGTATGAAAAATATCAGAATTTTTATCCGAAAATTTTCCATTTTTGGTGGTTAAATTTTCAGTGTATATTTGAATAGGCGTGTTTTCGTAATGATATGTGTAAAGGGTTATCTTATTTCCCGTATACGTTTGGTTGGAAAAGTCGAACATGTAAGAATAAGTAACATTTTGTTTTAGTATTTTCTGAGCTATAAAGTCTGTCGTAAATGGACAGTGTCCTACAAAAAGGCGTTACGGCTATATGTGAACAACGATGGGCGAGATCAGTCAATGCATCCATACAATCGGTCCAAGTCCTTCCATCCCGAAAATAGACCTATATAATTTTGACCCCCTTAAACCCCATTTTTATATAGTACGTAAAACTGGCGTTTACAGGGGTATACATTATTTTTCTTATTTCTGTTCAAAAACATAGATTGTGGATACTCGTTAAAACCACCTCGCCGAGGCGGTTCTAACGAGTACCGCAATCTATGTTTTGAGCAGAAGTATGAAAATTATCAGATTTTTTATCTGAAAGCGTTCAGCTTTTGGTGGTGAAATTTTCAATATATTTGAATAGGCGTGTTTCCGTAATGACTCTTTCATCACTCAGCAAACGGAAACCAAACCTATCCATTGCCCTTTAACACTTTGCATGCTGGATAAAAATTCAGCTGAAGACATTTTGAAATATTTTTTCTTATTTTTCCTAGAATATAGGATCTGACACTTCATGCACATTGTCTCCTCGGGAGACAATTTGCATGAAGTGTCAGATCTTTTTATCTAGGAAATATAAGAAAAAATATCATCAGTTTGTCGTCTACAGAATCTGATCATGGTGACTTTTGTCTTGATAGAAGTGGTACTCAGAAGCAACAGCTGTTGCATCCTTCGTGGTACCGACGTCCACTCTATCTTCGGTGTTAACCCTTATCCTGCTGAATAAATTAAGATGTCACACACTTTCCAAATTTTCTGCTAATCAGATTACTTGATCCAGATTGGTGATATAAAATCGCATACTGTATAGCAAACAGTGCAGATCCAGATCAGTTGGCCTCTGAAGAAGCCAACTGATCTGGGTCTAGGCTGTTTGCAAAGGCAGTGTATATCCGGGTTCAGAAGGACAAGGGTTAATTAAAATTTGATCCGCCTGGTGTTTTTCACTGTTGAGAAAACATTTATTTTGCAAGTAAATAATTGTACTTTTGTTTTCACTTTTGTAGACTGTATCGATTTTGCAAGCAACTAATTATAATTTTGTGAGACGTTCCAGCAACATATGAGGTTTTGCATTTACAAAGGTAATCAGGAAAAAATCGCATATTATTGCATAAAAAGCAATGTCGCACGTTATTAACAGCCGTGCATTAACCAACGAAAAGCCGTGAATTCACGCGCTGTTGATGCACGGCTATGTAACTTTCAATATGCTCATACCGGGGCCACAGATTTGCTGCCGTTACGAGATGTGTACTGCGCGGCCCTAGAACGAGCATAGTCCGTGCAAATTGCTTCCGCGAGACATCGGCGAAAAGGCGAAACAAAGTAGTGCAAGAAATAACGCGAAATGCAGCAAATGTTTTCAGCTTTCACGCAATAATAGCGATCGAACATGGTTTTTCAATGCATTAACATTCGCCAGGTCCCTAGGGAGGTGTTGACAACCGAGGCCGAAGGCCTCGGTTTTCAATATCTCCCTCGGGACCTGGCGAATGTTAATGCATGAAAAACCAGGTTTGGTCCCTATATTATAAGCATCAGTTAATACGGGCCCATTGAAGTCGCGAGTTTTTTTTAAAGCAGTGTGCCCTTATCAGACGGATATTTTACAACTTTCTTTTTTTTTTTTTTTTTTTTTTTTTTCAATAATTTTTAAAACTTAAAAGCACAGTGTGGTAATTAGGTCGAATACGGTAATGGTTTTCTTACAGGTCTGCCTAGCGAAGGAAACTCAAACACAGACCACGATGACGTCCCTAAATATTTTAGCAGTTCTGGTCACTGTCGTTTCGTTTACGTACGGTGGGTCCAATAAGACTGTTGGGTACTACGAGTACAAGTATTCCTTACAGAGGGATCTTCTGGAGGCAAAAGAGAAGGAGTTTTCCAGAGTTTATCAAAAACTCACGGCGGTAAAGCTTTCTTCGCCTTACATTAAATTAAACACCTATATACCCAGTAAGCATTCCTTATAAATCTATTGCGGGCAGCAATCGGCCCGATAACGGCCCGGTATAGATTTATAAAGAATGCTAGCTGGGTAAACTGTACATGTAGCCATAGCCAAGTCATGTTTTCCACCAAAAATACTGATATTTTTTATTTCTCCACAAAATCATTTGTAGTATGCACACATAAGAAACACTTCTGTGAGGCGTTTCTAATGAGTACCCATAACATAGGTTTTATGGAAAAATAGAAAAGAAAAAAACAAAACAAAACTATTTTGATAACTATCCTATTTGAAGTTATGTAAGCCATGCATTTCACCATATGATTTTGGTAATAAGTCCTGGGAGTTGATTTTCTGGTAAAATGGAAATTACCGGAAAGTACCGTTACATTTTATGACAAAAACTACAGGGTCCAGATGTCCAAAGCATCGTTAGCATAACGAGTTCGTTAGTGGTCAAAATGTAACTGTTCTAGTAAGTAAATTATCAAATTTACAGGTATTTTTGCTGAAAAAATGTGGGTAGCATTTTTTTTCAGCAAAAATATTAGCGTATTTGCCATATTTAATGATCAAAGTTTTAAAGAAACGTTAACTAACGACATCGTGAGTTTTGAACAACTGGGCCCAGAAAAAATTATCGTATTTTCTTTTTTTCTAGATATTAACATGTACAGTAAAACCTCAATGATTCGAACACTGATGTCTAATTTACCGGGGGTGATTCGAACTCGTTTCAGAGTTCTTTGAAAATTCTTCCGATAGCTCAAGAAAATAAGTGTTTAGGGGAAATCTCAACATTTCATTATTTTATAGAAAGTCAAACAGAGATCCCCATTACGAAAACACGCCTATTCAAATATATTGAAAATTTTACAACCAAAAACAGGAAAATTTTCAGATAAAAAATTCTGACATTTTTCATATTTCTGCTCAAAACATAGATTGTGGGTACTCGTTAGAACCGCCTCGCCGAGGCGGTTCTAACGAGAACCCACAATCTATGTTTTTTAACAATATAAGAAAAATAAAGTATACCCCTGTAAACCCTAGTTTCACTATATAAAGTGGGGTTTAAGGGGGTAAAACTTATATAGGCATGTTTTCGTGATGCAAAATCTAGATTATCCACATTTGTCTCCTGAACTGGTACTATGATTAATAAATGTCCATGGTCCCAAAGATGTTCGAGCTACAGTGAAACCTGTGTAAGAGAGCCACCTTTGAGACTGATTTTAAATAGTGGTTGATGTGGAAAAAGGTGTCTGTCTTATAAAGGTACCTGTCATGTAATTTTGCTAGCAAAATTACATGACATGTACCTTTATGCCACCTTTCCACATCAACTACTAAAGTCAGTCTCAAAGGAAGCTTTCTTACACAGGTTTCACTGTATTGAAGTTCAACTGTAGAGTTTTATATGGTGATAAAAGGCGTAATATCGTCCCAATTAAGAGCTATAATGTAGATCAAACTATATTAAGCCACGTGGTCAACGAAGTGCGTGCAAAAGGGCGCGTTTGATGACGTCGCATGTAAATATTTATTGCTGTCGACGTCCGCTGCAAAATGAGTTCTTTGAAAAACATTGGAACGATGTCAGTTTTCATTCACGTATCATGTTAGACTCGAAATAATTTTTCTCTGCTGTGAATTATCGTCGAATAACGTTATTTGACGATACTTCACAGAAGAGTAAAATTATGTCTTAAACAACAACAACAACAATAATAATAATAATAATAATAGTAGTATTAATATTATGAAATTAGGCACTACCTAGATGCGTGCAAAGCAGCCCCACTAAAGAGGCCCTCCCAAGAGGTATCATGTTCCTTAAAAATAATCGGCCATGTTCCCTTGTTCCCAAAAAGTAATTTTCAAAATTTTCCTGTTCTCTGTTCCTAAAAAGTAGTTTTGCCATGTTTCCTTAAATATTTGCCAATGTTCCTTCGTTCCCTAAAAGAAAATGAGCACGTTCCCTTGCTCCCCAAAAACTCTGGGAAGGCCTCACTAAAGACTTCATACATAGTTCATAGCCCAGGAATCATTAGGCCGATTGCATTACTCCAGCGCATTGAGACAGGTCCGGTTGCCCAGAGACAAAAGAGAGCGCACATATTCGTTTATGTTCAGGAGAAAAGGTAAGGCTTTTATAGTAGCGTCATCAATATCCTGTATCTCTGGAAGTAAACAGACGAACATCCTATATCCCTTTTATATATTCCGTGCAATATCCCCATTTCTAATGTTTTAAATATCCATAATAGTACCAAACTGGGTTTCAAATATACCAAATCCCTCCCTGGTAGTAAAATGTCAAATACCCCATACCACTTTAAGTAAAAAGGCAAATATACTATTTTTCCCTAAAAGTCCTGTACTAGCTTCAAAGGTACAATTTGGTCAACATTTTCGATTTTTCTTTTCTTCATAAAGGAAGGAAATTCTATTTAAAATATGTTTGTGAAGTTTTACCTTTAAATAGAATGTTTCATTGTGAAATATAAATATAGCATTGTGGGTTGTATTTCTGTTCATAGCAAGAACCCAGCTAGCATTCTACGTAAATCTACATCGGTCCGTCATCGGCCCGTCAGCTACCCTGACGGGCCGATGACGGCCCGATATAGATTTACGTAGAATGCTGACTGGGTTAAGGCTTTTCGAATGTGAAAAATGTCCTATTATACTTTTAGCTAGCATATCTTCGCATTGGGTTGGCTTTTTTATGCGTTTTTTTTTTTTTTTTGCAAAATTATTTGCATTGGCAGCTCCGTCATTATACAGCAATAAATTGGAATAAAAATTTATGGCATATTGGAATTGTCTCAGTATGCTGGTACATAAATACCTGCTCTACATCTCAAAAAAAAAAAAAAAAAAAAAAAAAAAAAAAAAAATGTGTAAACAAACGCGGTAACAGCGATAGGTAACTACGTAACCGTGTGACGTAATGCTTTAGAGGAATAGTCAAAAATCGCTCAATGAGGGGTGTAAGAAGCAAAATAAATTATTCCGAACCGTGCTCATATGCCCAAGATAAAGCACAGTTCAGTTTTGGTTGTTCCCATTTGAGCTTAAGGGAGCGCAGTTTGGCATAATTTATTTCTTAAATAGTATAGTATGATAATATATGACATAAAGCAGTAAAACATTAACAGACAAATGGATGGATGGATGGATGGATCTATGAATGAATGAATGAATGAATGAATGAATGAATGAATGGACGAACGAATGAGCGAATGAACGACCGAACGAACTTATACTCTTATACTCGTCTGCAATTCTTGCTAATGCATGGCATTATGACATAACTATAAAATATGACTGACTAAGAGACAGTCGGACGGACGGAAAGAAAGAAGGAACGAACGAACAAATGAAAGAATAAAATAAAATAAGTTACTTAGGAACACTGCGTTTCGATTTACTGGCAAAATATCGAATGACTGATCAAAGTACATCAAAAAGCTATCATTATATATAATTTAAATTAAAAAAACGCGTTTAGAAAATTTTATGATTAGAATATTGGCTGCAGTCAGTGCAAACAGTTTTTATTGCAATCAATTTGAGTAGACCTTCGCTCGTTTGTCACAGAGAACCAGAATTTGTTTGCCTTGCCCGGAGGGACTTATTACATAGAGGACATCGTTAAATGATCCATTAATACACAGATTCGCTCCTTAACAATCCCATACCCCATTCAAAAACTTTCAGACCTAGAAAATCAATCAACTATAAAAGACAATGCTGGCAAGGATCTATATTAGTAATCATTTAAGAACAACTGATTCTTAAAACAAGATTAAAGGATTAATGGGCTTTTACAATAACCTTTTTCGGTACATGTCATAACTGGCCGTCATTGAATAACATATTACGTACAGGTAAGAGAATCCGATATAAAGTTCCCTTTCAAAAGGAAAGGTTTGCCAGGCGTAGCCCCTTTGTGACTCTGTTGTCCGGGTACGTTTATATTTGATTGACTGACTGAAAGGCTTTCCAAGTTTTATCAGTGACCTCTCTGTGTGTATATTCATAGGAATGCAAATGCTACAAACCATGATCCTAATTTGTTCACATAGTTCACTATATTCCAAACAGAGGCGACACCTACTTAACCTGTCCAACATACCACCAAGAGTTATCAAACTATCTCAAAGTGTGCCGCAGTTATCGCGTGTACACAATTTCATAACTAAACATTCCAAGGGAAAGTAACTCGAAAACTAAGGCGATGTAAATTACCATTCTTGAACACGACACTTGGTTTGCCCTACATACATACCAAATATCATCAAACTATCTCAAAGTATATAAGTAAATATTACCAGGGGATGTCATAAGTTTTGTTATAATTCAACCAGCCATTCATGCAAAGAAGTTGGTGGAAATGGCCCAGTCTTTCCATTCCAATGCAATACAAAAATTCCCTTCTGCATGATTAAACCGCAACCCCCTATTTTCTGAGTCTGATAGATTTTACAGCCTGTGGCATCCCTTTCCTACTTCTACGTACAGTGCAAAGACAGTAAATCTGATCACCATGAGGGCTTTCAAACAAAGCAGGACTTGAGGAGAGAAAAAAATCCATATACACACGTAAGATTTTCCTTTCTATTTATTTGTCAGATCTTGTACCACTCGAGCACCCGTTCCACTCCCGGTGTTTACCGGTATAATTCTGAACATCATGCATACAGCCATTTTGCGCAATGGCTCCTTCCCACACGTTAATTCCAAATTTTGCCGCTTTCGCCGGAAATACTTCTTGAACGTTAGTCTGCTCTTTGTCGGATGCCCGTAGTTATGTAAAACGACCTTAGAAACTGCATCCAGTAATGTCCTTATGCGTAAAAAGCTTGTCATTACCAGGCTGGTCTAGGAGGAGAATTTCTCTTATGTCATTCTTCTGCATCCACTTTTTTTCAAAGCATGTCCTTGTAATTATTTGGAGGATACAGGGAATAGCAAATAGGTAAATGAATGTTACTTGTATTGTTAACCCTTGTCATGCTGAATAAATTAAGATGCCACACCCATTTCTTATTTTCATCCAATCAAATTACTTGATCCAGATTGTTGATATAAATTCACATACTTAATGGCAAATAGTGCAGATCCAGATCAGTTGGCTTCTACACTGGATCTACACTGTTTGCAAATGAGGGGTATATCCGGGTTCAGCAGGACAAGGTTAAAGGACGGACATTCATCCAAACAGTATATTCAAGTCGAGATAGTTTATACCAAAGAAATAGTCTGTTTGACTGTTCGATATACCGCACAACGACCGTAACATTAAACTACCAAATATACCGGGTCTTGGATATGACATCTATCGAAACTGTTCTAGTTCATCGAGACCTTGAAAATATTACGCAAAGGTTCTAAAGGAAAGGTTTTCGAAAGGTGGGCGATATCCCCCGGCCCTACTCTCTTTTTTTCAGATAGCACGCTTTCTAGTTGATCAGTTCTCAGAGTGAGTAATGCATTTTACTACTGTAAACCCAGTAAGCATTCTATATAAATTTTTAGCGGGCCGTTATAGACCCGTCAGGGTAGCTGACGGGCCGATAACGGCCCGCTATAGATTTATATAGAATGCTAGCTGGGAACATGATAAAAGCGGGCACAGTACTCGAAAATAATTATGGAACTGGAAAACAACGAGAAAAATAAACAGTATAACATGAAACATCATGTTATACAAATGCGTTGCTGCTAGTATATTCATCTTTTTAAATACTAGAAGTATTTGGTAAAATCCACAGGGAAAAACTATTTATTAGACATGTTAAGGGCAGATAACAAGTACTGAAATGACCCGAGTAGTGGTCCTTGGCCTTAATATTCGTTACAGAGTAAAATATTATTACGATATTCCACAAAAGAACTTTGTCCAAAACTGATTGTTTTCACATATATGAAGGGCAGGTAACTAAAACAACAGAATATGCAAGTTATAGTTGTCCATACAACTATAATATTTCATGAAAATATTCCACATAGTAATCGAGCTTCTGGTCAAAATTCATGTTTCATGTACGGCCGCCGTGACAGCAGCCGTTGGTTATTCACCCGTTTGCCGGTTGTCCGACACCTTTTTACAGCCGGCAGCCGTGTGAATGTACACGGCCGCCATATCAATGGCCCTTGACGGCAGTAGACGGGTTTTCCGACTATTCTTGTTTCTAAAGATGACTGAGCACTGAAAGCGAGGTCAATACAGACTAAAACCAGAACGAGCTTTCCATTCTAAATGGCTTGCGCGCGTACGCACAAGCCAAATAGTGCAAAGTGACTCTAAGGAAAATAACTTACTTTTCGCCAACGACTGAGCGTACAGGTTATTTCCCATACTAATCTGACTAATATTGTTCCAGTTGAATTATTTCACAGTGTCTGAACTGTTTTTATAGACTGCTTTCCGCATTATTGCATTTCATCCTGACGTCCTTGGCTGCAGAAAGGAACACTAAAACCGACCAAAATGAAACACGTTCCCTTAACGCAACCAAAACCGTTGACGATAGGCCATGAAGAGAGTCAACGTTCTAATGAACGGACTGAATAACACAATTTTTTACATTGTTTATTGTTCTTCCGCTCAACTTGAAAAACTTTTTTGGCGCTTTCAAGAAGACAGTATTAGCAAAACGTTTTATATAATAAACAGAATAATGGACAGTGTTTGCTTGATATAAAAAAAAAATGTCACTCAGGAGCGTGGATAATTTCTTTAAAAAAAACTCGCACTTTGGAATTCGTTTTCTACCGAATTTCCATGCTCCTTCCTGACAGATTTTCCTGACAAAAACTGTTGATTATTCTCTCTACATAATAATAATAATAATAATAATAATAATAATAATAATAAAGCTGTTTTGCTGCACAATATATTTCAAAGTTTAAGGAATGCTCCCTTCTTTAACACCACGTCCAACCAAAACGCCGGAAAATCGGTTGCAATGCGGGAACATCGGTCTTTTCACGTCGGATTATGGCATGTTTCGTTGGATTCGCCGCCATTTACATTTATAGAGAAACGCTTGACGGTAGGTAGAAAAAAATCATTTATTTAAAATATTAGGATTAGTTAATCGAACATGAAAAGTAACCGAATCAAGTAGACTACTAATTACAACTCCGACATTAAGGAGAGAAGAAAATAAGTCAACAAAACCTAGTGGGTACAAAAGTGGGTACTAGTGGGTACTCTATCAAAAGCAATGCAATCGCAAATCTTATTTAATATAATCGAAGCACCGTTCTGCTGGACGTTATTTAAAATCTGTGTAAATTTTCTATTGACCAGTAGTCTATGTGTGCAATTTAAACATAAAACAATTGATTCATTAGAAGCAGAATTCAAGTAAGCGTGTAAGGTTCGTGGTGGAGGAGATGATCGGCTAGTCCAAGTCTTGTACGCTAGTCCTAGGGCTAGGGCAACCGTTTGGACTAGTGGTCACTTACCACAGAACAAAACTAGAACGGAAAATTATATTAAAAGTCATGAACAATAATAATCCGGGCAAACTGAACAACATGCAAACGGTTCTGTGAGCATAAACCGTACACATGGATGTATGGATGGATGGATGGTCATCATGGATGGACCGAGCTTTTTATTCAAAGAAGATGTTCCTTATGTATGCCACGGCAACATGTTTTGCCCACACACTGGCAAGAATCGCAACGTAATCACAACATTTTTTCATCTATTCAAAAAAAGCATAATACATGGGATTGTATTTGACCGATACATTCAGATACTTCATAACTGAAACTAAGACCATTTATAGTATCGAATACTCGGTATTGGGCTGTATATATATATTGCATTTGCTTTTGATATATATATATATATGGATTGTGCCCCAATTTTGTGACATCGGTAAAAACAATCTCAGCAATGGCAGTTTTTTAATACAATGTCATTTTCAAATGCATTTTACTCCACCCATTGGTCATGAATTTCAAGAATTTTTTTTTTTTTTTTTTTTTTTTTTTTTGTCTTTTTTTTTTATCGAATGACCGGACCTGCAAAACAATTTTCTCGTTTAGTGCTTGATAATTATGTCCCCCCAGCATGGGGGGGGGGGGGACATATTGTTTTTAGTGCAAATCCCGTCGGCGTCGGCGTCAGCGTCGGCGGCGACGTCGGCGTAGCCACTTGTCTGACTTACATAAATATATCATTGGGAGGGGGAAAAATGCTGATTAGAGTTTGGTGACCTTGACCCAATTTTCAAGGTCACAGGAGGGCTTAGATTGTTGGAAAACGGGGCGTAGCCTCTTGTCCGCGCTCTATGTCCTTATTGATTGGACAGATTTTAGCCAAACATGCACAAATATATCATTGGGAGGGGGAAAATGCTGATTAGATTTTGGTGACATTGACCCCATTTTCAGGTCACAGGAGGTCTTAGGTTGTTGGCAAATGGGGCGCACTCTATCTCCTTATTTTGTTTGTGTTGAGGTTTTACGGCCCAGTCAACCCAATGGGGTCATGTCGAGCGCGGTCAGTTTACCTAACCACACATTTACTGGGCAGGCTTAGTCCTCTAAGCGGTTAACCAGTATTGTGCACATTCTTTCGCCAGAAACTGACAACTGCCCTTCTTGAATCAGCGGAAGGGAGAGAATGACCGTAGAAAATATTTCATGATCTATCTCCTTATTGATTGGACAGATATTAGCCAAACATACACAAATATATCATTGGGAGGGGAAAAATGCTGATTAGATTTTGGTGACCTTGATCCCCTTTTTAAGGTCACAGGAGGGTTTAGATTGTTGGAAAATGGCTTGTCCGCACCCTATCTCTTGTAGGAATGAATAGATTTTGACCAAACTTGCACATCTACAATGCTGGGACATGTAAAAGAACTGATTAGAATTAGATGACCTTGACCCCATTTTCAAGGTCACGGAAGGGCTAAGATTTGTTGGAAAATTGTTTGTATGCCCCCTATCTCCTGAATGAATAAATGGATTTGACCAAACTTGTACAGCTGTATTATAGAGACATGGAAAAGAACTGATTAGATTTTGGTGACTTTGACCCCATTTTCAAGGTCACAGTAAGGCTTAAATTGTTGGAAAATTGCTTGCTGCACCCTCTCCTAAATGAATGATGGATTTTGACCAAGCTTCTACATCTTAATTGCTGAGACATGGAAAAGAACTGATTAGATTTTGACGAACTTGACTCCATTTCCAAGGGGACACTAAGGCTTAGATTGGTAGAAAATGGCTTGTCTGCATCTTGTCTCCTGAAGGAAAGAGTAGATTTCGACCAGACTTGCACAGCTATATTTTTGGGACATGCATCGGAACTGATTATATTTTGGTAACCTTCACCCCATTTTCAAGGTCAGACTAGGGCTAAGACTGTTTGTAAATGGCTTGTCTGCACCCAAACTCCTAAAGGAATGGATTGATTTTGACCTAATTTGTACATCTATATTGTTGTGACATGGAAAAGAACTGATTAGATTTTGGTGACCTTCACCCCATTTCCAAGTCACAGTAGGGCTTAGATTGTTGGAAAATAGCTTGTCTGCACTGTATCTCTTGAAGAAATGGATGGATTTTAACTAAACTTGCACAGCCAAATTGTTGGTTTAAACATATTTATTTCCGAAATGTTTACATATACAACACATACAAAAGTACAACAATAGGATTAGAACGAAAGCATAAAAGCTTATTTAGTTCCTTTCCTAGGATGTGATCATTGTCAGAAATATGAGTATACAAGCAAATCCTAAATGGTTAGTTTCCAGTGGTCCTCTTCAAGTAATAACAATTTATTAATAAATAATAATTGTGAAGTTTAACATGAAGAGATGAGCAAACATAAAATGAGAATAAGAAGAGAAAAGAGAAACAAATTACACAAGATGTAATGGAGAAAAACAGAGGGAGAGAAAGAAATGCAGAACTATGGAGCAGATTTTACGAAGACTATGAATATAGTAAGAAGTTACTGGGGACTGTGAGCGGTGCAGGAGAGATCCGAGTGATGTCATCGATGAATGCTCCGAATCACTGTCACTATTTAAAGTCCATTTAGTCTGGTACAAATAATGACTGATACGAGTGTGACCGATTAACTTTCTTAAAATCTTTTCGATCTTTGGATATACCTCTGTACTGCTTCAAAAATGGCTATATTAGCTTCATTAGGTAAATTAAGACCGCCATTGAGGATTATGTTTAAGGTCATATTGCCATGTTGTGATAGAGTATCCATTAATACCTGTCTATGATTTTGGTATAAATGGCATCTAAAAAGATTGCATTCCAAATAAAATAGTAACAATACGACCGTCTGATCCACCATGGATGACTTCATCAATCAAAAGATATATTAGGAAACGCAAAAGAGCTAACCGTCGGGCAAAACAAACTAACTTCATGAATGATTGGAATACTTTCAGACGGCTTCGTAATAAAACTATATCTATGATTCGAGAGTCTAAAAAAACACTTAATGAGTCTTTATCTGATAAACTTAAATCTGATTCTTTATCACCAAGACAGTGGTGGTCACTTCTCAAGTCCTTTATCTCCCCTTCTTCTCAAGCCTCAAGTCCTCCATTAGAGAAGGAAGGAAGAGAAAGCTAACGTTCTTAATGACTTCTTCCGTGACCAAACTCTACTGAATGATCATGATGCTGCACTTCCTGAAATTGCTCCATACCTGGTTGAACGTAGTCTAAGTTCTCTCGTTTTGTCACCAGATGAGGTTAAACTAATCTTAAAATCTCTCCCTGTTGGGAAAGCTACTGACCCCGATGGACTCAGTAATCGTATTCTCTCTGTGCTAGCTGATGAACTTTCTATTCCTGTCTGCGCTCTTTTTAATCAGTCCTTACAACATGGAACCATACCTGATTGTTTTAAAGAAACTAATGTTTGCCCAATACTTGAAGGTGGTGATCCGGCAGTTCCTTCTAATTACAGACCAATTTCATAACTTAGACAAAGCTTTAGAAAGACTTGTTTTTAAATATTTATACAATCACCTCCTTGAAAACAATATCCTTACATCGTTTCAGTCTGGCTTTAGACCAGGCGACTCTACTGTTAATCAATTAACATATTTATACGATACTTTCTGCCACGAGTTAGACTCAGAGAAAGAAATCAGAGTAGTATTCTGTGATATCAGCAAGGCATTCGACAGGGTTTGGCATAGCGGACTAATTCACAAGCTTTAGGCAGCAGGAGTAACTGGAAATTTACTACAATGGTTTACAAGCTATCTTGAAAATAGAAAACAACGTGTTGTGTTATCTGGGGTCAAGTCTATCTGGAATTATATTAAAGCTGGCGTTCCGCAGGGGTCCATCTTAGGCCCTCTATTATTCCTACTAAACATAAATGACATTGTCACTGAAATTCGATCGAACATCCGACTTTTTGCTGACGACACTAGTCTGTATATTATTGTAGACAATCCAGATGCTGCTGCTGAAATCCTTAATACAGATCTTAACAAAATATCAAAATGGGCAAAGTCTTGTTTAATGAAATTTAACCCAAATAAAAATGAATCTCTTATTATCTCTCGCAAAATAAACAAACCTGATCATCCTCCGGTTTTCATGTCGAATCAAGAAATTAACGAAGTTCAGTTTCATAAACATTTGGGAATTTATATAGCATCAGACTGCTCCTGGCATAAACATATAGAGTATGTCAAGAGTAAGGCATGGTCCAGAATAAATGTCATGAGGAAATTTAAATATACCTTGGATAGAAAGTCCCTAGAAACAATTTATATTGCTTTTATTCGCCCAATACTAGAATATGCCGATGTAGTTTGGGACAACTGCACTGAACAAGAGAAACATGAGATAGAAAAAATTCAATTAGAGGCTGCTAAAATAGCCACCGGAACAACTAAACTGGTCTCTGTGCAAAAACTATATGACGAGATCGGATTGGAAACACTAGATGTAAGGAGAAGAAAGCATAAATTAGTCCTATTCTATAAAATGTATAATGACATTGCCCCCTCTTATCTCTCTTCACTGGTTCCTCGACCTGACCAGAACGCTTCACGTTACAGTTTGCGTAACGCAAATAATATAAGAACAATACAATCTCGTACTAATCAATATTATAATTCTTTTCTTCTTGCAGCCATTCGTGATTGAAACGATCTTCCCTGCTCTGACAGGATTGTAGATACAATTGATGATTTTAAGAGACAATTAAGTCAGGGCAGAGTAATTGTTCCAAAATACTTTTATGCAGGCAACAGAAGCATGCAGATACTTCATACTAGACTTCGAACTGGTTGCAGCTCTTTCAACTACGATCTTTACTCGAAAAACATCATAGAATCTCCTCTCTGTAATTGTAGATGTGGTGAAATAGAAAATGCAGCCAAATTGTTGTGGCATGGAAAATAACTAATTTTATTTTGGTGATCTTGACCCCATTTTCAAGTTCGCAGGAGGGCTCAGATTGTTGTGTAATGGCTTGTCTGCACGCTATCTGCTGAATCAATGGATGGATTTTGACCAAACTTGCAGAGCTATATTGTTGAGACAGAGACAAGAACTGATTAGATTTTTTGTGACCTTGATACCATTTTCAAGGTTACAAAAGGGCTATGATTTTAGAAAATGGCCTGTCAGCACCCTATCTCACTGAGAAATGGATTAATTTTGACCAAACTTACATATAGGTATATTGTGACCTTGAGTTTATTATAGATACAATCTATTTTAACAATATGTGGGTGGGGGGGGGGGGGGGGGACATACGTTTTCCTCCGAAAACAATGTTCTAGTTTTAGATGATTTTATGTATCAATTGAAGAATTGGCAGTTAGAAAAATGTATTTACATTCGGGTAGGCTACTTTTCATGTTCGATTAACTTATCCTAATATTTTAACTTATTGATTGTTTTTACTCACCGTCAAGCTTTTATCTCTAAATGGCGGCGAATCCAATGAAAAATACCGTAATCCGGCGTGTAAAGACCGATGTCACCGCGTTCAACCGATTTTCAGGCGTTTCGGTAGGACGTAGTGTTGCATTTTGCAGGACGAAGAGGTAGTAAATACATATTTGGAATATTTAAAATGGAAAGAATTTGAAGATACAAGAGGCTACTTTCTACCAGCTAAACCTGTGGAAAAGGTATTGACGAAGATCAAACAGTCGAATGTTTATAGGATCCTCAAGAAATTACCGAAAGGTGGAAACATGCATTTACATCAAAGTAAGTTTTGAGCCACAATTCAGAAAACATACCATCGGATATATGCGCCCAGCGAAGATTCAGATCAGCTTGAGGGTTCGTACAGTCTGAGCAGAATCTTCCCCGTGCGCATTTTAGATAGCAATGGATGCAAAGTGTCTTCATGCGAGGAACGCAATCTCTGATCAGAGTGCTCGGATGCGTCGGCTGATCTAAGTATTCATTGAGCGCATATTTCTGTCGATACGTTTTATCACGTTGCGGCCTTTTTTACTTTCGATACACAGTATGCTTTAAACCCCTAAGTAATTAGCACCCTAATAGTAGACATTGGCAAACAGTGTAGACCCAGATCTGATGCCACAAAACGTGGCATCTGATCCAAGTCTGTTCTGTTCACATGACATTAACAATAGAAGGATCAATACCCAGCTAGCATTCTACGTAAATCTACATCGGGCCGTCATCGGCCCGTCAGCTACCCTGACGGGCCGATGACGGCCCGATATAGATTTACGTAGAATGCTGACTGGTACAGGCAAGTTCTATAATCCCTAAAATTTGCTCTTCGTCACTCTTATAAACTCCATTATTCATAATATGACACATGTGATGCATTAATGGGGAATACATTTTGAATTTCGTTTGCAGTTTAAGGCTCAGAATGGTTAGAGAACGTTAGAGTCCATGTAAAGAGCCCTGATCAGACTCTGTAGGAATCTAGGTCCTTGTTGTTCTTCAAACACATAGGAGCCATTTTTTTTACATTTTATGTAGGAGTATAAAGAGAAAAATCTAGACTGATTGTATCATGGAAGACTAGTGTCAAGGTCGACAGTTGCTATATATGAATTTCTACTCCTAAAGGCTCCATATTTCTCTAAAGAAGACATTTTGTACCCAAAGAAGATTTAATAAATTGATATATATAGTCTTAATACGGTTATTAAATGTGGCATCTGACAGCCCGTAATATTTCAGTAATTCCCTCGTTTTTGAACTGGATCTAAAATGAAATGCCTTTTTATCGTATCTCTGAATTAATGTTGGCAACATAAATTCAGAGATACTATAAAAAATCATTTCATTTCAAGAACGACTAGCTGGCACATTATATGATTGTATTAATACCATGTATCAATTTATTACATCTTTCTTGGATAATAAAATGTCTATTTTTTAGGAATATGGAACATTAACAATGATAATTGACCCAGCGCACGACAAAACCTACAACAAGACTTGTGCGACCAGCGAAGACTCAGATCAGACTGCGCATCCGTGCAGTCCGATCAGAGTCTTCGCTGTTCGCATATGCCAACTACAACCTCCGGGCTTTTCAAAGAGGAATAAACGAGAACTCTTGCCATACTAGGTGGATGTATATGCTGTACGGTGAAGGCGGGGTGGGGTGGGGTCGGAGGGGTGGGGGTTGGGTTCAATCACTCTTTTATGACTAAAATAATCTACATATCATGGGTAATTTTGGATGATACATTTTTTGGATAATGTATTTATCCAGAATATTCGCACACTTATTTTTTACCTTGTACTTAATAATATCCACGTCCATGTTAATTTCTACCTGTGAGTGCGTATAAAATTTCTGTATAAGCGGCAAATAGTGTAGACCCTGATCAGACGCCGTGTTCTGCAACGTTTGATCTGGATCTGCACTGTTTGCTTTGACCTGTCTATCCAAAAACTTAGGGTAAGTATGGCAAGTTTGATCAAATCGAACCCTTCAGAAATTTTGAAATCCCTATCAAAGAATCCTATTTCCGCCAAAGCGTTAAACTTTTTAATGCAAATTTAAAGAAAAAACTTAAATAGTAAAATAAATAATATATGGCGAACAGTTCTTCTAAACTCCTTTCAGAGTTATTTTTTTATTATTATTTTTATTATAATTTATTTTATTTTTCTTCAGAGTGTATGTCCGAATATGTCTTGTATCATACTTTATAGCCGCAAGCTAGGAATATTGGCTGACGTAGTGACATTTTTGTTTTGTATTTCACAAAAATAAGGTTTAACATTTTATGCAAATGAGTCAAATTTCATGAAACACCGAAACATAATTTTGAGGAACATTACAAAAACAAGCCTATTCAAATGTATTGAAAATTTCACCACTAAAAACTGAAAGTTCTCAGATAAAATGTCTGATATTTTTTCAAATTTCTGCTCAAAACATAGATTGTGGGTACTCATTAGAACCGCCTCGCTGAGGCGGTTCTAACGAGTACCCACAATCTAAGTTTTTGAACAGAAATAAGAAAAAATAATGTATACCCCTGTAAACCCCACTTTTACTATATGAAAGTGGGGTTTAAGGAGGTCATCATTATGTGTGCGTGTTTTCGTGAAGAGTAGCATAAATACCATCAATTTGTCGTATACCGATTTTGTTCAGAGAGTGCTAAAGGTCAGTCAACCTAATAAGCATTCTGCTTAAATTTATATCACGCCGTTATCGGCGCGACAACATTGTTGTCGGGCCGAAAACGGTCCGACATAGATTGAAACAGACCGCTAACTGGAGAATTTATTGTGTACAATTTCAGATCACATCTTGAGCATTTCGAAAATGCTTGACCTAATTTTGGGATCAGTCTTAAAGGACAACTTATACGTTAAGGCACATGAGCCAGACATGTGGTACCTAGATTTCTTCGTTGAACCACCAAGTGACTGGGTTCAAGTCACGAGCGATCCCGTCCGATTTTCAAAGGACACACTACTGCATCACCTCACAATGATAAATGTTCTAGACGACTACGCCGAAGAAAATCCTACAGACAGCCAAAAGAGATGGGATCTCTTAAATCCCTTATTTAGTCGTGCCGGATCTCATCTCGTTAAAAACGCCAATTTTACACCACTGTATCTTCAAGCGGTTTTTGAAGCAGCTTTCAGCGGAGGCGTACAATATCTAGAAGCGAGAGCATTTGGTGTTGGACTTTACGTTCTTGACAATGCTCCAGAATACAACAAAACCAACGGCAAACATTACATTGACGATGCTGATGGAGATTTGTGGATTAAAATTGTTAGAACAGAGTTACAAAAATTTCAAGCAAAAAATCCGGAGTTTATAGGATACCGAGAAATCATAGCTGGAAAACGCTTTAGCGATCCTAATAGTGTTAAAATCGTTATGGACATAACTGGTAGATTGCAACAAAAGTATCCTGATGTAGTTCGAGGGTTTGATCTTGTAGCTCAGGAGGATACAGGTTACTCTCTGCTGTTCTTTATTGACAACTTCGCTGAAACAGAAAGCAACGGAAAGAATCTTCCTCCTTATTTTCATACCGCGGAAACCAATTGGCCAGATGATATCGTTGCATCTCTACATACAGATGACCCGGTTGGCGTTGAACAGAATGTGTACGAAGCTATAATTCTTGGTGCTAAACGAGTAGGCCATGGCATTGGTTTTATTCATCACCCTTATCTAATGGAAATTATGAAGAATAAACGAATAGCAGTTGAGGCCAATCCTGTTAGTAACATGTTACTGGGCTATGTTACAGATCAAAGACACCATCCTGCTATAACTTATCACCGTTACGGGATACCAGTTGTCCTTGGCTCCGATGACCCCGGTAGGATGGGCTATGACGAATTCACTGTAGATTGGTACGAGGCCTTTATGGCATGGGGAATTGGTTTGGTCGATATGAAACAGTTTGCGAACAATTCTTTGCAGTACAGCACCATGACTTCAAAGCAAAAGTCGGACGCATTTACAAAATGGAACTCAGCATGGGCGAGGTTTATCGCTGAAATGAGACAAGAAGCTTGTCAAGCAGATCTCACAGGGCATACTCCTGAAATCCATCGGATTTATCCCAGGGAGGGATTGGCGACGAATACAACGAAAGTGAGAGTATTTGGACGTCATTTTGAGTCAGGTGTGTGCAAAAAGATTATTTGTCGGTTTGGGAATTCCGACGTCAAAGCACAGTATGTTTACAACAGTATGGTTACTTGCAGGGCCCCTCCCACGAATACCAGACTTGCCGTTGTTACTTTTAGCATATCATTTGATGGCGGATTTAATTTCATACAAACCAACGAAACTTTTAGCTACTTTCATAATCTGCAGTCTTCTGATTCAGAAGTGGTGCGTGTGCTGGTGGGCTGAGGAAGTATACTACACTTAAGATGACATACAGCGCAGGGATTTGAAAACAAGAACGGCACATGTATCTGCGATAGTCTTTTATAATTCTGTATAGAATGACTAATTATATTTTTCTAATGTGTATAGATGTAATTTATGTGATATGTACACATGGTGAAACTTTAATAAACTAATAAACCTACGACGAGAAAATAAGCACGCAAGCGAAATTTGTATTAACTAAAAGTGTGGAGGTTTTATATCTGTTGCATGTATGTCACAAATTACTCAAAATGTTCTTTTTGTTTATGATTTATTTTCAATTAAATCTTATAAATGAAGAAACCAGGCCGATCAAAGATAAGCGATGGCTATATCACAGCAAATAGAAAACTGTAACCGGAATCTCATTTGACCCGTAAACAATCTTGTAAAAAAATCGCAAGTAAGATTTAAAGGGACTTGGTACACATTGAAGAGAGACAACTCGGTTACATTTTCTTTGTTGTCCTCTGAAAATGGGGGTTTTTTTTTTGAAAGAAAGAAGCTTCTCCTCTTAAAATAAATGCTTTCCTTTTAGGACAGAACCCTTTTCTGAAGGATATTGGTCTACAGGAAAGCAAACAGGAAGTCACAAAATCGTCTCCCTTGTTAAGAAATGGTGGGAAAATCCCATAGAGCTTAAAATAAAAGTCAAAAAAGGATCATTATAGTTACAGTTTTGTTGATAGCCCTTTATGACGATTTTCGAGGAAATTTGAAGGACGGACACATCACAGTAAGGCTGGCTAATCAGAGCTGAAAAGATATTCGATTATCAAGCCTGCTATTGTGATCGATAATCGATTAGTAATCGCTGAAGATTTGATCATAATTTTACCTATTTGAGCATGACTCGTTCATATGTTATACTTTATTGTATGTATTTTGTCAGACAGGCCTGAGCAAATAGTGTAGACCCAAACGCGGCGTCTCATCAGGGTCTACATTGTTTGCTACTCACCCAGCTATTTTAGAAACAACACTAAACAATCCTCCGAACAGTCACTGGATACGTTCACCATTTTGCTTAAATACGTTATCTCGGAGTAAATCAGCATTCGCGATCTGATTAGCTGATAGCTTTGCGGTCAAAAAGCAGTAACAGATTTCAACCAATCAGATCGCGAGTGCTAATTACCGCGGATTTGCATCAACAATCAAAGATGGCGAACGTATCCATTGACTGCCCAGGGAGCTGTTTTCGTAATGGCTTAATACGATTGGCTGTTTTCTCAAGAGAGTTGTTGAGTGGTTTCACTCGATTTGCTGTTTTAGAAACGAGCCGATGCCACCTGTGAAGTGTGGCAAAGAATCACTGGTCTCATTAGCAGTAAACTTGTCAGCTTGCTGTTGCTTTACCACGATAGCAACCCGAAATCTATTTTATCGTAAAGACATTTTGAATAATAAAAATCATACCCATCAATCTTTCCAATCGCCATCACTGGAATAAAATCAAGGGAACTAATATACCACAAAGATAACTTACCATTAGCAACATAGTTATCTTACATGTAGTGGCTCGAGAGTCAATACCTGTGTAATCCAATATGACAGGTGAGGGATTAAGTCGATTTACCGACAAAAGAAATTATTTGGCATTATATGCCAATATCTAGAACTGACAAGAAGCCTGCACAGCATCCCCACCACCAATACACATATATACATCTAACACGCACGCATGCACACACATCTGCCTTATCTTGTCAGCAAATTCTGTTGTTGCCGACTTACCGACAAGAGAAATAAATGGCATTCTATGCCAATATCCCGCACATACATACATGCATATATATATATATATATATATATATATATATATATATATATATATATATATATATATATATATATATATATATATGCGCGCACACACACACGAACGCATGCACGCACGCACGCCTTACCTGTTGTTCTCAATTTACCGACAAGAGAAATAATTGGCATTACGAATGACGGGAAGTTCTCTATTTAAAGCGCATTTTTATAACTCATTTTAGTACCTTTAAGTACCGTTCGAAAACTTTTGCAAACGCAATGTATACTCGACAATCACGGAATTTGCCTGACAAAACCAATACGAAACGTATGACTGATCATTACTGTACATTGTGTATAAATATACTTGAAATCCACAAACCGTTTCTTTTGCAGTTTCGGTTGTTTTCAGGTGTACTCATAGACACTGTATTAAAAATGGTTAGAAAACGAATAGAAAATGTAGCTGAGATCAGGGTTATATAAACCCAATAAACGCGCGCAACGTCACAAAACGTCGTTACAACGTCGCTGCAACGACATGACGTTGCAGCGACGTTGTAACGACGTTATGGCGACGTTGTGTGTTTGCTGGGGAAGCCCGCTGTAAGTTGGGATTAAAAGCATACATGATTAGATATGTTTCCGAAAAAAATGTTATACGCCAGTTTCTTCAGCAATTCTGTGCTACTCATGCAAACTGCTGTTCTAAAAGGTAGGGGTGTGTCTGGTAGCTTCTATAAGAATGTGGTTCTGAAAAAAAAGCGAACAAAATGAGAAAAGTACTTCAAAAACCGGTCTCCAGCATGCCCATTTGTTGTATGACTATGCTCCAGCCTACAAATCCTCAACTGTAGCACAGTTTTTGAAGTCTGAAAGGGTCAATGTCTTGTTGCAGCCCAGACCTGGTCCCGTGCGATTTTTGCCTCTTTCCAAACTTGAAAAAAAAAAAATCAGGTAGGCGGTATATGTCCAGAAGAGCATTGGGGTATGCAGATCACCACTTTGTTATTGGTGTACCTAAAGATGAGTATGATATTTTTTCAAACATTGGATTAAAAGATTGAAACGATGGCTTCTGACTAAACGGGAATATTTCGAAGGTAACTATAGACAAAAAGAAACTATCACCTTTTAATTAATATCTCGGAGAAGACGTGTCATTTGCAAAAGTTTTTAAACACCCCTCGTATACGCCAATATCTAGGACCTGTATATCAGAAGCTTCCTTTTAAGTTAGCGAAGAAGCAGATCAGCCTGCACAGCTCCCCCACCCTCCACAAATACGCACATATATACACGCTCGAACACACATACGCTCGCGTGCACACACACACGCTCGCATGTACACACGCACGCTCGCATGCACAAACGCACGCTCGACTTATTTTGTCTGCCAATTCTGTTGTCGCCGATTTACCAGAAAGAAAAATAATTGGCATTGTGTGCCAATATCTAGAACCGACAGAAACAATTTGAAAATGAGTCTATACCGAATAAAATAAGGAGGTCCGTCCCTTGCATGCATTACCTCTCGGCTGATGGAGTCACTTGAATTTTCTTGTCGGTAATTACCAATTTACAATGACAGTGCCTAGTACGGGTCCTATTCATTCAAGCAATATACCATCATATTGTACCATAGAGATGCTGTCGAAAAGCAAACTTTTTCATTGAATTTTCTGCTTTCAGTCACTTAATCGCTTGAATTGTGTGTGTGTGTGTGTGTGTGTGTGTGTGTGTGTGTGTGTGTGTGTGTGTGTGTGTGTGTGTGTATGCGTACGTATACATTGGCTATAAGATGATTAGACGGGACAGATCAACTAGAGGCGGGGGAGTTCTCGTCTTGGTAAGCTAGAGATATATTGTCCATAGAGTAGAACAGTTTGAGACGGAATGCGAAATACTCTGGGTCAAGGTTGAGATAGTAGGTTCTAAATCACTACATATTGCAGCATTTTATAGACCACATGAGTCTAACACTGTTAGTCTGGAACAGCTCCGTATATCGTTGGAAAGGGTTAACCAAGAAAATGGCCATGTTGGGCAGCTGGGGGATTTCAACCTGCCAAAATTTTCATGGGATGATAATATACCCGCACTGAAGCAGGATTGTAAGTACCTCCCTCTTAACAATGACTTTGCGGATATGTTGGCAGACCTAAATCTGACACAAATGGTTACAGAACCAACCAGGTACGAGAATATGCTTGACCTCTTTTTAACAAATAACCCGACACTTGTCAAAAAAGTTGAAATCATGTTTGGTCTCTCTGATCATGACATTGTTCATACTGAAGTAAGCATCAAACCGCAAATATTGCCTCTGAAACCCAGGGTTATGCCGGTCTACAAAAAAGCTGACTGGGAAGCACTTTCTTGCCACATGTGCAATTTTCGTGAATCTTTCATGGAAGATCATGAGTCAAAGTCAGTTAACAAATTAAGGCTGGACTTTAAAAATGCACTCCAGAAAGGTATTGACAAATTTGTCCCTAAGAAAACCATCAGCAGTAAGTCATCTCTTCCATGGATAACGCATGACATACGGCGCAACATCAGAAAAAGAGACAGCCTTTATCAAAAGTATAAGAGTCGCAGGACCCCTAAAGAAAGGGAGGAATTTGTCCAAATGAGGCACCAGGTAAGTTGCTCACAATCAGTATTTACAGAAAATACTTGGAATGGGTAAGACAGAAGATGCTTCAGAACCTGGTAAGTCTTCACACTCAGCTAAGAAGCTCTGTGCCATACTCAGTAGGTCAAAAATGATTCTAGAGGTATATCTTTCCTTAACAAGGATGGTAAGCTTTACACTGAGAGCAAAGACAAGGCCGATATCCTTAACAGCCAATTTCAGTCGGTTTTTACAACCAAAACACCATTGGCACTCGGCAGTCTCGCTCAGATGGCGGTCCAGGACTTGATCGATGCAGGTATAATGGACAGCAAATCTGTCCCAGCAAACCGTATAAATACCCAGCTTGTCATGCCCGATATTCAATTGTCTGAGAATGGAATACTGAAATTGTTGAAGGACTTAAATCCCCATAAGGAAGCGGGTCCAGATGAACTGAAGCCCCTTGTGCTAAAGGAACTCCGCGAGGTAATTGTCCCCATGTTGAGAGTCATTTTTCGAAGGTCCATTGAGGCTGGTAGGGTCCCAAGGGATTTGAATGACGCAAATGTGTGCCCTTTATTTAAGAAAGGTGACAAAAGTGCCGCCTCCAATTATAGAAGAAAAAGTAAGAGAAAAGTCCAGGGAGTGCCACAATCACAAACCGCAGCCCTTCCCAGACCCAAAGAGGAAGAGGAAACCGACAAATCTAAACAAGCACAAACCGAACAAACGTACGAAAAGCACTAAGATTAGCTCTCTCTTCCCCAAGCGAGGTAATCGCAATGCTAAAAGGACTGAAAAACACAAGAACAAAATGACACGCGGAAAGACATACAACAAATCGCCTCGTAGACTAAACCACAAAACAACAAGGAGTAAGACTAACACCGGGACCACCGCCTTAGAACGGTCGGTAGAGCAAACCACCGGGGGGGGGGGGGGGGGGTTGGGGAGGGCGGGGGGTTAAAGCACTTTTACAGCTAGCTAACTTCACCCAGGGTCCCGATGCTACTCTTTATACATAAATACATAAAAATTCAGTTCGCATAAAGGCTCCCAACTCAGTCAATGCATCAAATCGAAAACATAAAAATCAAATTAATCACTATAATAAACAAAGACGAGTACTCATGGCTAATTCTACTGTATGCCAGAGTAAATGAAAACCAATAGTTGAACCACGGCGGGCCAAGCCAAAGACATATCGTCAAGCCCCAACCCACTGGTTAAAGTTTTACGAAGAGGCCGTCATTGAGTCTGAGGCCCGAACCGCCGTCGTGCAATTAAAGAGTGAAGCATAGCCATCAACAATGATTGGGTTGACAACTAGGCATGCAGTCTGCCGCAAATTTTCAAGGCTATAGCCAATTCTTTTATAACGGTTAATAGGTTTTCTGAATTGCTCCGAAAAGTTAGATTTACCTACAATTTTTCTAAATCTGTACACTAAGTCACCGTAAAATTCGGGTTCCGATATACCTTGTTGCAGAAGTGTTTTCAGACTGACGCTATATTTTTCTAACAAGGCACTGTGTCTGCGATAAAATTTCGAAAACGCCTTACGAAGTTTAAAATAACGATAGCCCTGCCTAAGAAGTTTGGCAGTAAGGGCTTTATTACGGTAGTTAAAGTCATAAAGATTTGAAGAAGCTCTGGCGAATCTTATAAGTTGAGATATGTATACCCCATATGAGGTACGCCGGGGGACATCGCCATCCAGAAAAGAGAAATTGACTATATCAAAATCAAAATCGTCACGTTTATCATAAATTTTGGTGGAAACTGTACCATTAGATATACATAGATTCAAATCCAAAAAAGGTGCCTCGGTATCGGAAGAATTTGCTCTATTTAATTGGAGTTCTGTAGGGTATATCCGGTCCACCATTTGGTCAAAGTAAATATTGTCAATATTTAATAAATCGTCAAGGTATCTTGAAGTTGAATTAAAAGCCTCAATAATGTCAGCCTGATTTTCACGTTAGAGAGACTTCATGAAATCTCTCTCATAACAAAAAAGAAACAAATCTGCAACAAGAGGAGCACAATTAGTTCCCATCGGAATACCAATAGTTTGTCTATAAAGTTTAGTTCCAAATCTTATAAAAATATTATCCAAAAGATAAACAAGGGCATCACAGACTTTTTGATATGACCATAAATTGTGATTATTATATACATCAGAAGTGAAAAAAGCACATTCTTCGTTGCAAGCCAAATATTGGGTATTCTCTCGAATAAACGTTCGGTTAATTAAATCAATAAGTTTATCTTTTATAAAGTAACGTAGTATACAGTGTAGAAAAATCATATGTCGACAATTTAGAAGCCTGAAAGTTTTTAGATTTAAATTTATTGAGAACATCATTAGAATTTTTAATTGACCAAAAATAGTTAATTCCGTCCCTTTCGTAAACAGTATCATAGTATCTAATCCAATGTTTTTTAACAGCAGTAAGGCATGAAGTTAGCAGTTTGGACAAAACAGTAGTCGTACAAGAACTAGAATTAGCAATCAAACGTGCTTTATAAGGTCGTTTATGAAGTTAAGGTAACCAATATAACGTAGGAAGTCTGTCTTGCTTTTCTTTAATACTCACTGCAAACTTAGCAGTAATATCCATAGAATGGGTATTGACAATAGATCACTCGTCAGCAGAAATCCGTTCATATGTTTTGGTACTACCAAGTTCTTGTTTTAGAGTATTGATATAATAAAGTCGTCACACAACAACAACATTAATAGCAGCTTTATCAGCTGGAGCCAAAACATATTTCCCATGGAATTCTTGGATATCTTGTTTCAAATATCGAAAAGATAATTCAGGCTTAAGAGGGAGAAGATCAAGGTTATTAGAGTAAAATAATACATGTTCATCAATGATCTTAAATATCTTTAATTTCCAATCATTTAAATCATTAGACTCAACATGCTCTCGTTTACACCAACGCGTACAATAATCATTTAAAGCACTGGCAATTGTTTCCCGACATTTATTGAAATCAATGTGGGCTGGGAATCTATATTTAGGTCCTTTTGAAATAACTGAACGGATTCGTGTATCAGTTATAATCTTCAAGTTACCAGTGACAATATGACCCGCTGGTTGATAACAAAATTTAGAAACTTTACAATCTCAAGAATCAGGGGAACTAGTTTCAATATCAAGATTTGAAACTAATTTATTGAAATTAAGTATAGTATTACGGATAGGTTTGTTATATTTATAACAAATAATAGGAGATTCCGTGTTTTCGAAATATGAAGGTATAGCTGATATAACATTATTATCTCGAAATATGCTAGGTAAATCTATGAATTCAATACATTTATTAATGAATGGAATTTTGATGAAGTGTCTAATGTAGTTAATTTCAGAATCAATGTAAGGACGAAGAGCATGTTGAGTATAACATCTAGTAAGGAGGGCTGCATCATACAAATTATGTTTTCTATCATAAAATCTATTCGCCTCATCATCTAACTTACGTAATGAAGAAACAGACAGTGAAGCTAGTTTAGAAAGCATTTGATGACGTCAAGATTTTAAGAGAATATTTAAATCAAAAAGAGATAAAACAGTTTTATGTTTTCGTTAAAAATTGCCATTTTGCGCTTGCCATGGGATCGTTTATGACGTTTTTTAGTATCTAAAAGCATCGAAATCCGGCATGTTAAAAATATTTCCTTCATGGTAAATATTATCATTAAATCCAAGTGGAAAAGGGGTTTGTAAACGTTTAATCCATTTCAAGTTCGTGTCTTAAAATATTTTTGAATCTTTCGGTAGAATTGGACTTCTGTATAATTTTTTCAACAGGTTGAACCAAAACTTTACTAGATGATCATGAATGACCAGTACTTCGGAAATGTTGATAAAGAAACGTATCAATTTTCTTTGCTTTTTTGATTTTAAGCAAATGTTCCTTAAATCTTGTTTTAAGGGCCCGTTTGGTCTGTCCAACGTACTGCATTCCTCACCCTCCTTCGCTGCAAGTGAGAACATATATAACATCCTCTGATTTTCAGTCTAAATCATCAAAGTTGTTTACAACTGAAAATTGTCTATGATTAACTGAGGAAATTATAGTTGACCGACAAATTAAATGATTGCAGCAGCTGCAACTCTTGGCATTGCACTTAGAAATATTAGGGTACATACTGTTCCTTTTATACGGATTCTTATATTTTAGAAGTATAAGAGATTTAATTGGAGAAAGTCTAATTCTAAGGTGATTACTGAAAATATTATAATTGGAAGCACCATATAAATTTATAGATGATACAGAGTGAAGTTTCAAAGGTGAAACGTTAACAGTAGGTAACAGAGAGTTAAATCTAGCAGTAAAACGGGGAATCTGTAAAGAAGAAGCAGAATGTAGCCTAATAGGAGAAATAGTAATTTTCAGTCTGTTAGTGATACTCACATAGTTGTATAGGAAGTAATACCATTAGATAAAAAGCAGTATTCGTACCGGCTATTATAGGCATAAGTACCGATGCAAACAGGCGGTAGGACCGATGCATACAGCGTATAGCAACAACCGACAATACATAACTAAGTCTAATACAAGTCCAAAGAAACGTAAAGTAAGAAATTGTTATAAACGGGATACGAATACCGGTAAATATCTAACCTTCAATGAGTTATAAATTAGAATCATGAGGGAGAGGAATACGAAAGGTGATTGTAAAGTGCAAACTCTGCCACTTGAAATAATAACACCATTAAATGAATGTACGGGGAGACTTTCTAGGGTCTCCACACGGCACACACAACAGGCGTGGTATGCAAAAAAAAGTAAGAGAAAAGTCCAAGGAGTGCCACAATCACAAACCGCAGCCCTTCCCAGACCCAAAGAGGAAGAGGAAACCAACAAATCTAAACAAGCACAAACCGAACAAACGTACGAAAAGCACTAAGATTAGCTCTCTCTTCCCCAAGCGAGGTAATCGCAACACTAAAAGGACTGAAAAACACAAGAACAAAATGACACACGGAAAGACATACAACAAATCGCCTCGTAGAATAAACCACAAAGCAACAAGGAGTAAGATTAACACCGGGACCACCGCCTTAGAACGGTCGGTAGAGCAAACCACCATATCATTAACATGTATACTTTGTAGAGTCTTAGAGCACATAGTTGCTTCAAACCTTGTAACCCATTTGGACTCTCATCAGCTGCTTTACGACCTTCAGCATGGGTTCAGGTCCTAGAGGTCTTGTGAGACACAGTTGGTGATGCTGGTGGAGGACATGTCCCGGAATGCCATAGCAGGGCAACAGACTGATCTCATTTTGCTAGATTTTAGCAAAGCATTTGACAAGGTTAGCCATGAAAAGTTGCTACTTAAGCTTCACCGCTATGGCATTCGTGGGCGGGTTCTTCACTGGATCAAAGCCTTCCTTGCAAATAGATCACAGACTGTTGTCTTGGAGGGGGAAAAGTCTTCTCATGTATCGGTTACCTCAGGCGTACCACACGGATCAGTCTTGGGACCAGTCTTATTCTTGGTCTTCATAAATGACCTCCCAGATCATATTAGGTCAAAGGTAAGGTTGTTTGCCGACGACACTGCAGTTTATCTGGTCGTATCAAACCTTGAGCAAGCCAAATTACTTCAAGAAGATCTTGACAGGTTAGGAGAATGGTCTTTTAAATAGGACATGGAATTTAATCCCAGCAAGTGCACAGTTATTCCATGTGACACGCTCCAAGATTGCAATCCCCTCTCGGTACACCCTATATGGAGAAACGCTGGAATCAGTTAGTAGTTCCAAGTACATGTACTTGGGACTGACAATAAATGACCGCTTGACCTGGAATGATCACATCCAGAACACGGTAACTTCAGCAAACAAACCTATGGGCTTCCTTAGAAGACACATCCGTACAAAAGACCCAGGCATCAGAGAAGTTGCTTAAAAAACTCTAAGTCAAACATTCATAGGATAGAAATGGTTCAGAGAAGAGCGGCACGCTGGACTCTGGGTCTCCATATGATAGTGTTTCAAGCATGCTGGCTGAGCTTGGGTGGAGGTCTCTCGAGGATAGGCGTACAGATGCTAGATTATGTCTGTTCTATAAAATAGTGCACGGTCTTGTAGCAGTGCCACTGCCATCATGTGCATTCCCAGGTATCCACACGATATTCAAAGTAACACCCACTAGCTTCCAGACAGATCCATACAGTTGCCGACTACTACAAGTACTCTTTTTTCCTCTCGCCATTGTCCAGTGGAATAGGCTGCCACCAAGCATAGCATTACTGCCAGTTATTGATTCTTTCAGACTGACAGTCAGCAGTCTGACTTACTCCATGCCTTAGACCGGAAGCATTGTTTTTAACCTTTTATCTTTGCACTTTGTCTTCATCAGACTTTAAACATTTTAACCTATCATCTTTATTTCACCTCACCTGTTTTTATCTGACTGTACTGAGTTTTAATCTTTCACTGCACTGACGCCCGGTCTGAAGCATACCGGACACCTGCACATAATCCCCGCGAGGGGGTGCTGCAGTATCAGTAGATAGATAAAGATGCGCGAGTATGTCGGTTTTGTTTGTGTGAATGTCCCAGTCAAACGGTGTATGTATGTATGTGTGCGTACGTGTGTGCATGTGTGTGCGAGAGAGATAGATGGGAGACAGAGTATCGTCACTGATACTACTTCAACCAGTGCCAGCCAATTAGGACCAAGCTATGTCAACGTGATTGCGCTTGCAGTGGTCATGTGATGAGCAACAAGTCCGGCTTTTCGACATTTACCTCAGTGGCAACTAGTCACTATAGCGAAATTGACATTTGCGAAAGAGAGGGACGGGGAAGAAAGAGGAAGAGGAATGAAAGTGAAGAAACAGAAGAAACAAAAAACATTTCCCCTCTACTCTTACCCGCTACAAGGACAGCAGGCCTTGTCCACTGTAAGCCAATATCAGTTGGACGCCCCAGTGACGTAAGATAATAACACCTTCCCTGGATGAAAAACATGATAGGTGCATAAATGTTGCACACTTGCGACTTGATTGATTCAAGGCGCTGTGCAAACAGTCTAGACCCAGGTCAGACGCCTTCAGAACGCAGCGTCTGATCCGGGTTCACACTGTATGCTATATTACCTATAGGCGTAAATATCTTCAGCTATGGATACTTTTAAAGATGGTCGATAATCGGCGTGAATTGAAGCAACTTTTCATGTCCATAATTATCGCAAGAGAATTTACAGACAACTTCTACTTCTACTTGATACTCCTAACAATAAAATGATACTAGGTGTGGCAAATCTTCTTGTCGGTAAATGTGGAAACAAAGAATTTACAGACAAGGAACGTTGGAGGTGGCTTCTGCAATAAGCCAAGCTTCAAATAATTTTCTTCCAAACTTCCAAACTTTCCAAAGTGTCACACTAGTGCATTGGCCACTCAAGTTTCAAAGATTAAAGGTGATTTTTATAGACAGTCTCAAAGGGGACATACACACAGTGGTTGACCAAAGAACACGAGAGCTTGAGCTTGAGGATAGGAAAAGAAAAGAATTCAACATCACTGTATTCAATCTGAAGGATCAGAACTATGAAAGTGGTACAGAAAACAAAAGGGCTGATGAGTTAGATGTTAGAGCCAAAAGTGCCAGTCTTGGACTCGAAAACTTAAGCATTTCCACCACCTACAGACTCAGAAGAAAAGAAGAGGGGAAAATAAGGCCGTTAAGAGTTGTTTTAGATTCAAAATCTCAACGGAAATATCTAATTGATAATGCAAGACATATATCGAAGAAGGTACCGGAGGCATTTCAGAGGGTAATCATTGCAAAAGGCTAAACACCAGAACAAAGGAAAGAAGAAGAAAGAAAATTAAATCAATTAAAGCAAAGAAAGAGCAAAAACAACAAGAACAATCTATCTCGCCAATGGATGATAAGGAAGATACCCCAACTACCCGGAAGATCAGAATCACTCAGAGATCGCACTTTCATGCCGTAAATGATTCAAACCTGGAAGCACAAGCTTATGACCAAACAACAATTACTAACTTAACAAATGTTGACGAGACCTTCATGGGAGGCCTGTCACAACAAGGGGCTACTGGATATATACCAGCCCCATCGGATCCATAGGATTCAAGTAATATCCATGTATATAGGGATGGCCCCAATACTCCAAATGGGTCTTTTAATCAACATATATCAAATTTTAACAACTTTAAAGTGCTATATACAAACGCTGATTGTATTACCCAGTCTAAACGAGAAGAATTAAAGCTCCTTAGATTTAGACTGAATGTTCGCTCGAACGCTTTTAGTAACAGAATTGTTAACGTTTGGAATGATCTTCCGGATAATATAGTAAATGAACCCTCCGTGAATGCCTTTAAAAACAGTAAACACTAGCACGGGCACCCTTACAAGTTTGATCCAGCATGTTACCAGTCAGGCCACTCTACCAGAGAATATAGTCAGAATCGTCAAGATGCGCCTTTTAGAAGCTAATAGCTTGGTATGACGTCTAGGATAGTGAGTTCATAGTAAGTTCATTTACTACACATTACGAAAACACACCTATTCAAATATATTGAAAATTTGACGACCAAAAAAGGAAAATTTTCCGATTAAAAAAATCCGATATTTTTCATATTTCTTCCCTAAACATAGATTGTGGGTACTCGTTAGAACCGCCTCGGCGAGGCGGTTCTAACGAGTATCCGCGTTCTAAGGTTTTTTTTTATCAAAATAAGAAAAATAATGCAAACTCCTGTAAACCCATTTTTACTATATAAAAGTGGGGTTTAAAGGGGTCACAATTACATTGGCATGTTTTCGTGATGAAATAATTGGCGCGTATTATCTGCTTGTCTGTATGATTTGACTCCATTGGTGAATATAAAAAAAAGACAAAAAATAAACACCGTCAGACCTTGGACCCAATATACACTGGACTAGTAACTACGGTACAGGTATTGTATTTATTGGGAATATGTTGTCGTGGCTGAGTTCTTATAATTTTGTATGATGAAGTTTAAATGCTCATATTTCAATTATTTTTCAAAATATCTCAGATTTGTTTTCAAAAAGCAATAGGCCAATATATTACCTTTAAATCTGCAGCATTATATTTAAGGAAAAACCAATAGTTTTTGTAAACATCAACGAGAACTAGAAACCCATTTTAGCTATTTTCGTACTTTTAGCAGCAAATGATCAGAAATTCGCCCAAAATGATGTTATAACTTCAATCTAATTAATTGTGACTTAACATTTTTCAACTAAAATTGTTGAAAACAATTTATTACAACTTCAGTTTTTATCCAAAATCATTTTTAATGACCTTAGTGCTGTAAAATAGCGCTAAAATCAAGCCACGACAACATATTTTGGCAGTGCCGTTAGTGACAAGTCCGGGTATTATTAGGTCCGAGGTCAGACCGACCGAAATACATTTATTAACATGCAAAGTATTGAAACTTCTTGTTTCAAACTACATTTTATTGCAAATAAAAACAACAACAACAAAAAAAAAAAAAAAAAAAAAAAATGCTTCTTTTCGGTTCTTGACTGTTGGTGTCGATTCTTGACTGTTCTTATCGGTAAATAGGCCGACCCCTTTTCACATTTATAAAGGAGATCACTTCCGTAATCAGATTCGGATCAGGTTGGAAAAAAAAAAAAAAGAAAAAAAAAATTAAATCTTAACCAGTTTAGTAGTGTTTAAAAAGTCGTTTGCTCTAGATAGACAGAAAAATATCTCCTAATTTATGGGGCTATGTATTTGACATGATAAAACTCGATCCGAACTGAATGCCGTGACTCAGCTGTGGTCTAAATACTGACATTCGTCATTCATGTCATTCGAACAAGTATTCTAGTCCAGTTCCTTGCGCAGCTCGATAGCAGCCGCAAGCGTTAGTTTCCGATTAATCAGACACTTTTCTGTCTGGTAGACTAGTTACCGGTATATCAGTATCCTTACAATACAGGAGGGTAAACACTACAGAGAAAATACCTCGTCTATAAATATTCAGTAACATATAAAATAAACAAACAGATATAAATGACGTATGTTGCCCTTCAAGTAATGTTTTACAGAAATGTTTAGAAGTGGTACCGCAAATACATACATACTGCATTAATTGATAAATAAATTGTGAATTATATAAGGGTATATGAATCTTTAGGACAATGATACAGCTTTTTTTTTCTGTGACCTCTTAAATAGTTATCTCTAGAACAAATACGAATTTGAATAAGTAATTACGTACATTAGCACCTTTATGCATGTTAAGCAACACCGAAATAGAAAGTAGATCTAAAATATTTTTTGTAGATTCTGTTAATCTGACAGCAGTAATATGAAAATAGGCTTAGCCTAAATGCGAGCACAGCACAGACCTATATGTAGTCTCTTCAAAAGTCCTTCACAGCATCATTAAAGAATGAATATCAGTATATAAAAAATATATGTAAACCAATAATAAATAATAAAAATAATCAGCAAAATATGTTCGTGACACTTATTGACAGTGAGACCAAAATTTTATGACTAGAGGTAAAATCAAGTCCGCCCCAGTCCTGCCAACCGGTGACAACTTCCAGGAAGAAAATATTGGTCAGAGCCATTTCTGCTGAAAGTATATATCGTTGTATGTTACTTTCCTTGATCATATTCTCTACCGTAGAGCTCACTTCGTTCGCGACGCGCAGAGCTGTGCTCGCTATCAGTTCTGCTGTGTTTTATTTGTATAAATATCTGTCAGCATGCATCTGCTTATTTTTGAACAAGGCCATTAATACTGAGTTAAATATAGAACACTTTACTTCAGCCGTGGGAATTTCGCTACTAACGACTGCTTAGTAAATTTTGCACCAGGCGTCTATTTTTAATAGTCGCCTGGCGAACGAGGCTACAAGTATTCATATCATCATGATTAAGTTTCAAACACTGCGTTCGACATCTATCTTATTTGTTTTAGTTTTTGCTCAGGGCTTAAATAGGGTTATATAGCTCTAGAAAAATTAAATTTGCAAACCTTTGTCATGATTTAATGCAAAAACTTTTGTCAACTACCTTAGGTTGTAACTTGTAATTTGTAACTATGTCCTTCTAAAACACATATTTTATGGTTAATATGCATATATTTTTATGCCGTGGGGTGCCATGGGGTGATTAGTAGGACCGTAAAATCACCTTGTCAACCCCTAATTATCTGGCACAGTACATGACCTCAAATGTTTGGTCAGATAAGGTGGTGTAGATAAGGGGGACCTGGACCTAATTACATGTATTACCTGACATTTTGATGGATTAAATTCCATATTGCATTTAAGCTCCCAATCTTGGAGAATGTTGAGATCAACTTGGAGTTGCCGAGACTCAGTGGGTTTAAATATAGCAAGGTAGGCCGCCGTATCATCAGCAAAGACTATTACCAGGGATTTGATCCTATCTGGCACGTCTTCAGTGTAGACCAGGAAGAGGATTTGTCTGAGGACAGAGCCCTGATGGACACTTCACACCTGGGCCCAGTTGTTCAAAGCTAACGATGGCGTTAGTTAACGAATCGTTAAAATTTAAACCAAGTGATACGCAAATATGCTGAAATATTTTGCTGAAAAAATGTGAGTAGCTTTTGCAATGCAAAAGCTACTCACATTTTTTCAGCAAAAAATTTCAGAATATTGTATATTGAATCCGCTAAAACAGTTAACAAAATGACCCTTAACGAGCTCGTTAAGCTAACGATGCTTTGAACAACTGGACCCTGATGTTACTGGTACTTCCTCAGAACAGTCCTCCTTAAACTGGCATTTGCGGTAGCAGCTACCACCAGAAAATGTAGGCGGGGCTTATTGATTACTGGTCAGCTGTTTATATGTTTACCTGGGGTCTGCTAGCCTTCTGGCTACAAAATAATGTATATACTCACTGTTAGGTATGAATATGGCAAATAAGATTTAAACTCATGCCTAACATGCCTGGCTTACATGGGGCACAAATGGTTGTGACTTTTAATAAATTGTACCCAGCAAACAGTGGTATAACAGGGTTCGAAATTTGTTTACTATATTTTACTATATAAATATTATATAACTGACTACTTAAAATATCTCCCTACATGTATGCAGATTGCATAAGCTCCTATAAATGCCTATTAATAATGGTTTTAACAATTTTCTTTTTGAATCGTGGAATAGGAGTGCAATTTTCTCTGAAGGAATCAAAGCTATGATAATTTATCTGCTTTTACTGTGACTGCCATCTTACAAGTGGACAGGGTTTGTATTCTACACTCAAGGTTGCTATGTTTACATCACATGACCAAGGTTAAAGGTTATATCTAGTTTGAATTTCTCAGCACTTTCAGGTTATTTTATTCAGCTTGCTCGTTTAATAATCATTTATAACACAGTATTTTAATGTTAATGTATAAAGTAAAGACATGCCTTCTAGCAAACCAAATTTTGTGTATGAAGCTTTTCTAGTTCTTTTATTTTCATTGATAAAGCTTCTGCAAGTAACAAAATGTAAAAGTCCTGCACCATTTTGAAATAATCCCCGCCTACATCCTTTTATAGAACAGGTGGGGGTTTAAGGACCACAGTCTGCAACCTGCCATCAAGGAATGCCTTGATCCATGCGAGGGTGTTGTCTCTGATGCCTGATATAAAGCATTTTATGGTTGACTGTCAAACGTTTTCCTAAAATCTAGCAACATGACATCAGTCTGCTTACCATTTTTTGTATTCTGGTGGAGTTCTCTACAAACATAATGAGCTGGGTTTCACTGGACCTTTTGGCCTGGAAGCCATGCTGTAGTTTGTAGAGGATCTTGTTCTCATCCAGATGTCTGACTATGTTGGAGGTAATTATGTGTTTTAGTAACTTACATAATATGCAAGTAAGGGATAGCATCCTGTAATTTGATTGGCTTGATTTTTCTCCCTTCTTGAAAAAGAGTGAGACGTTTGCTTTCAGCTAGTCTGATGGTAAGGAACCTTCACTCAGAGACCTGGAGAAAAATACCTGCAATATTGGAGCAATTTCAAGGCTAATATTTTGCAACAGAAGTGGTTTAAACGCTGATATATACGTCTTTCCAATATCAATATGGCGATTACATTGTACTTGAGGAAAACATAAATGTTTCATAGTTTTTCCAACCGTTATCAAACACTGTAGCCTATCTCCCTCTTTATGAAAGGTGATTCTTATAAACACCTAGGCAATAATTAAAAGTTTTACGGTACGCTTAGGTCAGTAGAGCGTATATGGTTCAGATTTGATCTCTTGCATTTTTATGTTATTGATCAACATACAAAGTCAAACTATGTTTTTTCCCCCTCTGTTTCTGCCAACATTTCGATTATGCTAGGATACGTAGGTGTTGCAGCTTTTGAAACAATACCTTCAGGGAAGGTTCCAGTCCGGGTATTTAGGTAATTCAGAGGACTTGTTAAGGAGGAGTATGCCGGCCTCGGTGGCTCAGTTGGATGCGCGGTCCAACTGGAGACCAGGAGGTCGTGGGTTCAACCCCCGCCGAGGTCGGCAACATTCTTTCGTTGAGATTGATCATGAAATATCTTCTACGGTCATTCTCTCCCTTCCGCTGATTCAAGAAGGGCAGTTGTTAGTTTCTGGCGAAAGAATGTGCACAATACTGGTTAACCGCTTAGAGGACTAAGCCTGCCCAGTAAATGTGTGGTTAGGTAAACTGACCGCGCTCGACATGACCCCATTGGGTTGACTGGGCTATAAAATCTCAACACAAACAATAAAGAGGAGTACTTGGTGATAATTCTGGGATAATTTTCTCCACAAAAACATATGTTGTGGGTACTCATTAGAAGGGCCTCAACAAGGCGCTTCTAATGAGTACCAACAACATATGTTTTTATGGCGATATAAGAAAAATAATCTCAGCATTATCCCCAAATACTCCTCCTTAACAAATCCAAGTAAGTATGTCATTCCATTTGGTATGCCAATCTTTATTCTCAGACATTAAAATAATCACTATTTACAGTTAAAAAACACAAAGAACTGTCGGGCTAGTAGTTTAGACTTGATACTGAAGCCTTGAAGCCTTCTGATGTCTCCAGGTCTACAATGTCAGGAGGTAGTGCATTCCAGTCTCTCACTGTTCTGGGGAAGAGTGACATTCTTCTGTTATCTGTTCTATGTGCAGGAGTTTGTCTGAAAAAGTTCTCTGGTGACTGTACTTTGTTTTTTTCTCTGGTGGTGTTAGTCTTGAATCTGTGCTGATGGCGACCATTCCTCTATTCATTGTAAACATCATACAAGGGCGTGCATTTTCCCTCCTGTTCTGTAGGCTTGTCCAGTTCAGGCTCTGGAGCATGTCTCTAATGCTGGAAGTATTGTGTTACCTATTTAGTACATATTTTGCTGCCCGGCATTGGAGTATCTCTAGTTTCTGGACATTGGATTGAGTATATGGGTCCCCCATAGTGCTGGCATATAATCTACAGAGAGATAGACATCTAAAGTAGGCCTGCTGCTTAATGGTTACTGCTCCCATGTTCAGATTCCTTCAGAGAAAGCCTATGGTCCAATTTGCTTTGTCACATATATTCTTTATGTGTTTATTCCATCTAAGATCCTTTGTCACTGTGGTGTCAAGGTACTTAGCCGATGGTACATTAGCTAGTGTGTGCTCATCAAGCACATAGTCCGCTTAATAGGTTTTATTTTGTTGGTCACTATCATCTTTGTGCACTTGCTTGGGTGAAATTTCAGCCTCCACTGTTCCTCCCACTCAGCCAGTGTGGTGAGGTCTTCTTGTAGGAGATTAACATCCTCTGGGCACACTGTCACAATGTTGGCGATGGTGTCATCAGCAAAGGGTCATACAGTTGAATGGAGCTTTGCTGGTAAGTCATTTATATAGAAGAGACCTGTTAGCCAGTTCTTGATCGACGTGTTGACATTGCTTTTTATTCAAAAGTGGTGGGATATATCGACCGGGTCCCGAAGTTACAAAAAAATTTTCATGCTCAGCTCAGCTGAGCATGAAATTTTCTCTGGTAATAAATATGAAAATGCCAACTATAGTAGGCATTTTTCAGAAATTTTCATGCTCAGCTATATTTAACAAGAAAGAATTTGGCATTTTTAGTTATTTGAGGTTTGTTACCATGAAAAATTTCATGCTCAGCTGAGTTAAGCATGAAAATAGTTTTATAACCTCGGGGCTGGGGGTGGGTGTGTTTGTGTGTGGGCGGAGGGGGGGGGTGGTGGTGCTATGACAAACTCTGTCAAAAGCCTTGGCAAAGTCCATGACAGTGACATCTATCTATTGATTGTTCTGTAGGTTTTTGATGTCATCAATAAACTCAATGAGCTGGGCCTCCAAGGATCTGCATCCATGCTAGAGTGGATATAAGATGTTCTTCTCTCCATGATTCATTATTTGCCTGGCTTTTGAAAACTAATATTTACTTGAAAGGTATCTACATGGATATATATACCTTTCCAACAAATACTCTACAACCTCTTTATAACACGGTTCATTATAACACGATTTTGGCTATAACACGGTTCAAAGATGGATCCCCAAAATGAATAGATTATATTGAAAAATGACCATAAATGGTCATTTTTCAATATAATCTATACATTTTTGTTTGGATATAACACGGTTGTTTAACTAACAAGGTTTATGTTATGGACCCCAACAATAGTGTTATAAAGGAGTTGTGGTGTAATATATTTTGGCTGTACTTTGTTACACTTTCTAGAGTTGTTTCATGTTTTAGGTGGTTAAAATGCGGAATGTGGATCTAGATGATGAGTTTGATGATGAGCCGCCACCTTATGGGGCCACCACAGAAATTAAACAGGAGGAGGACCCTCGAGGATGTCAGAAAGATTACTTCTATTCTGCCCCAGGGGCGCTAAAAGTTGTAGAGGCTGTAAGTTATTGCTGATACTAGCATCTACTTGTGGGGAGGAAGGAGAGGTTATATTTGTATGTCGAAGGGAGATAAAATGGGAAACCACTAAGGCTGGCTAATCGGAGCTGAAAAGATAATCTATTATCAGTCCTGCCATTGTAATCGATAATCGATTAGTAATCACCTAGTAATCACTGAAGATTTGGTCATAATTTTATTTGTCTGAGCATGACTCTTACCATATGTTATACTTTATTGTATATATGTATATTTGGTCAGACAGGCCTGAGCAAACAGTGTAGACCCAGATGAGATGCCGCAAATGTGGCGTCTCATCAGGGTCTACACTATTTACCACTCATCCAGCTATTTTTAGATACAACGGTGGGTAGTAAATTGAACTTGTTCAAATGTTAGATTTAGTATGTTAAGGAGTTGAGGTGTTTGAATACTAAAAGAAAATACGGTTAAGTAACACACACAGAAATCAAATAATTGATTATTCTCAAATCTGTAACGATAATCATTTTTGTGGAATTAATCGATCAATTAATCGATTATCCGATTAATTGTGCCAGCCTTAGAAACCACCTGTCTGACAAGTTAGCACCAAAGACCCAGACCATCCTGCATATCTGATAACTTATCGTAGCTCTAAATAAGGCACTTTTTTTCACCCCATATATATCTCTACTGATATATATATACATAGCAACAGATAGAGCGCTTTTTTCGGAGAAAAAAGCGCTCTATCTGTTGCTATGTATATATATATCTACTGATATATATATACATGTACATAGCAACAGATAGAGCGCTTTTTTCTTCCGAAAAATGCTGATATCTTTCCACGAAAACATATGTTGTGGGTACTCATTTGAAGCACCTAATATGATTAAATCTACCCCCTCAGAAATCCTCCTGGATCTAACCCTGTAGATCTTGAGTGTTTGCCAGCATAGCTCCAGAAAAGATGATAGTTGTGATAATATAGAATAAGTTTGTTACATTTTACACTGAAAAAATCTTTTTGTCACTAACTGTAATTGTCTCATTTAGGCATTTCTTATGAATATTTGCAAAATACTTTAGTGCTAAAATAGAAAAAAAAATATCCTGAAAAAGACCTGTTAATAGTAACAGTAAGGGTCTTGGTTAAGGTTTGCAAGTAAACCCAACTAGAAAAACATGTGCATTTAAAAATTTATGCAGCCAGCAAAATGTAGATACTTCAATTTATATTACATTTACTAGCCTAAAAATGCTTTATGGGAGAACTGCAAAGGCCCTGATCACACTGCAGCAATTTGACTACATAAGATATGACTAAGAGTGTTGGTAGAATAGTAGACAATGCTGACACTCTCTGCTTGGAAGGTCTGAACTAAAACTTAGGGTGTTAGGAGAATGGAAGCACCTGTAAGGAAAATAACTTCGACATGGAAACTTTAGCCACCCTTCTCTTTGGGACTGAAAGTGTATTCTCCCTCTGAGAGCAGATTCTTTTATTTAAAAATACTTTTTATAGTTTTGAAAGCTTCAAATGCTATGGTAGCAATTTCCTGTGTGGAAAAGCTGTCTCCCTTTGCAAAATAGCAGCAAAAGTTCAGAGGTTTACTTTGCCCAAACATTTGGTATATGCTGGAGACATTCTTGTTTTTTTGTTTGTTTTTTTTTGCAGAATTGGCTGATGAAATTGTATTTTGTTTTTCAGGTACTAGCCCTTATTGGTTTTATAGCAGCTCTTGCAAGTTACTTTCCTGGCAGTGGTTTTGTAATCTGGGTAGCCATTTCAGCTTTCATCGTAACAGTTGTATTGTTTATACTCAAAGTGCTGAACATCTTCACCCGATTACCAGGATACTGGGAACTCTATGTAAGTATTTAGCAGAACAGGTAATAGCTCTTGGTAATATGATTCCTTTTTCATCTAATTTTTTTTTTTTTTTTTTTTTTTTTTTTTTATTTCTCATGAACTCACAATCCCAGCAAGGTAGTTAAGGAGGAATATTTGATGATGATTTTTGGATAATTTTTCTTATTTCTCCCTGAAAAAACTTATGTTGTGCGCACACATTAAGAGCACCTCAATTAGGCACTTCTTATGAGTATCCAGGTACATACATTCCTTTGTTCTTGTGTAGCATTAACCCTTGTCCTGCTGAACCCAGATATACCTGCCTTTATAATCAGTGTATATCCTGATCAGTTGGCTTCTTAAGAAGCCAACTGATCTGGATATGCACTGTTTGCCCTTAAGTATGTGAATTTATATCAACAATCTGGATCAAGTAATCTGATTGGCTGAAAATTAGAAATGGGTGTGGCATCTTAATTTATTTAGCAGGACAAGGGTTAATGGCCATCTGTGTCAATGGTTCATGCATCAAAGTTTTTAAGACATTATATGTCAAGCAGTGATTTTTTTACCTGCGCATCCCGAGTCCCGTACTCACATTTTTTGCTTTGGGACTCACATTTTAAATCTCAGTGGGTCCCAGGACTCACAAAGTTATAGTGGAAAATTCTGTAATGGACACAATGATTTTCTAGTAGGACTCACTTTATATAGCCCAAGCGAGTCCTGGGATACATAGGTATAAAATTGTAAATAAATCACTGGTCAAGGCCTGTTGATAAAATGTTACATAAAATGGAAGGTCAAGGTCATATGGGGAAAGACTGATACTGTTACTGTGGCCCAACTCCTTTGCTGTAGTTGTTGTAGCAATAAAATATGCTTAAACTACTGTTGAAATATCTGCTGGTGAGTTTTCTTTAAAAGAAAAACAATGTTTAATGCTTCATTCAAATTGACATCAAAGGAGACAATTTAAATGAAATATGAAGTCTTGTTTTTTATATTTATGAAATGTACAATGTACACTAGAACCTCTCTGTAAGATGGTTCATTGTAAGACGGTTTCAGATATCAGACAGTTTAAAAGTGGATCCCAAAAATGTTGCATCTAAATAAGAATGTATAGATTATATATAGAAAAATGACCATAAACATCAGATATCAAATAGTTTAAATGTGAATCCCAGAAATGTTGCATCTAAACAAGAATGTATAGATTATACATGTATATAGAAAAATGACTGTTTATGGTCATTTTTCTATATAATCTATAGATTTTGTTTGGATTCAACATAGTTGTTTAGCTAACATGGTTTTTGCTTTGGGTTCCAGCATTAGTGTTATAAAGAGGTGATGGTGTAGAACTGTATTTTACTGCATTGCTTGCTATTGATTATAGTCAGAAGATTAAGGTAAATAGATGGTAGACTGCTTTCAACTTGGGATTGACTCAGTATCAGGTGCAGATCCAGAGGGGGTTTGGAGGTTTCAGTCAAACCCCTTGGACTCATAACTGCATTTGCATAGGAAATTTTAAATTAGTTTGATAAATTTTGGAAGCCGTATTTACCCTAAATATTTGCACAAGTCTTTACATTTTACATCTAAAATTTCAACAATTTTTAGCTCACCTGAGCTATGCTCAGGATGAGCTATACTCAGGATGAGCTATAGTGATCACTTTTTGTCTGTCATCCATCCTTCTAAACACAGAGCCTTCCAAATCGAACTGCTATTCTCTTGCTCTGTGAATTGTATATCTTCACAAACGCTTTGAGATCATTTTCTCTAGATACACTTCAACCTCTTTATAACACGGTTTTGGATATAACACGGTTCAAAGATGGATTCCAAAAATATATAGATTATATTGAAAAATGACCATAAATGGTCATTTTTCAATATAATCTATACGTTTTTGTTTGGATATACGTAACAGGGTTATTTAACTCTTATCCTGCTGTTCACGACAATCCTACCTTTGCAAACAGTGTAGATCCAGATCAGATGGCTTCTGAAGAAGCCATCTGATCAGGATCTACACTGTTTGTCATTCAGTTTGTGAATTTGAACAAAAACATTATATGATGTAATCTGATTGTTTGATAGTCAGAAATTGGTGTGGCTAGTTAATTTATTCAGCAGGATAAGGGTTAACTAACACGGTTTATGCTATGGACCCCAACAACAGTGTTATAAAATGGTTGTGGTGTATTGTTCATACTAGGGTAGAGGGGGGAATGTTTTAATTCCTTCTGTTTCTTCACTTTCTTTCTTGTTCCTCTTGCTTCCCTGTCCCTCTCTTTCATCTCCTCTACTATCTCTTCTATCTCTTTTCTCCCTTTCTCTGGGAGACGACACAAAATGACCCACAAGGGTTGACGTGTCGATAAACCCAAACTCAGTCAGTCATTGTTCATACATAACGGTCATATATTTAAGAGTAGTATCCAGGTACATTTCTCTTGTTTCGCTATGCAAGCAAAAGATACAGGTACTCATTCGAACTGCCTCAGTGATTTGAGGCACATATCCACAACATATTTTTATATGGAGAAATAAGTAAGTATGAACACTTTTAGGATGAAAAATTTTGCCATATCTAGAGCTACAGAAGAATATGTTTTTCATGTACAATCATACGTCAATCATTCAAAAATCTTTGGGATCATCGAAATTTGTTCTAGACATGGGTAGTTTGAGCCACTGAGAGTTAGTCATAGCACCAAGTTGGAAGGTAAATAGGGATGATTTAGGGATTTCTTTTTGATTTTCTATAAAATAATGAGCATGTATGTTGTTTGTACTCATTAGAATTGCCTCAATGAGGCAATTCTAATGAGTACACACAACATAGATTTTCATGATAAAATAATAAAAAAAATTCCTGAAATATCTTTAAATATTTGTTTTTTGCTACGGGAAGAATTTGAATTACTTCCAAGGGAATCAAAAACAAGTTCAAATCAGCCACTGGAAATGAGTCATCATTGTTCAAGTCATTGAAGCCTTACTGAATTTAGGATAATATGTGTACTTTCTATGTTCTTAGAACATTTTTTAAATTTTTTTCAGGAGTTGGTATACTTAATAATTTACTGTGTGAAGTTTGCAGTAGCCGTAATAATAACAGCAATCTCAGCCACAAGGAGTGCCAGCATCATGGCTACATGTGTAAGTATATTCACTGGAAAATAGAAACTCTTTAATGCAACCATGGATGGGGCTAATGTTCCCTATAGGTATGTCTAGCTAGAGAACATTAAAAATCTTCTTATGATGAAATAGTAGTCAGAATTTGAATCAAAAGACAATGAAACTCCGAGGAATGATTTAGAGTCATCTTGGCCCTCTGGTTTCACAATCTAATGACTGTCATTTTTTATGTCAACCCACACATTTAAATACATTTTGATTATACCCCAGGCATACGAAGTATGCAATGGGGGTATATAGTTTTTGTCTTTTCTGTGTGTCTGACTGTCAATCAGTCAGTCAGTCAGTCAGTCAATCTGTTAACATTTATTTTGTATCAAAGATATCTCAGGAACTACTTTACTTAGAAACTTGAAATTTTTTACACATGACAAGTATGACTAGTTGTATTGTGGGAAAGAAAATAAGGGCCATGGGGCCAGGTCCCTTAGAGTTATTTCCCTTTGTTGTTCTGGCTATACTGATGGCCATGGCATTTATTTGTGTCAAAGATATCTCAGGAACTACTTTACCTAGAAACTTGAAATTTTTTACACATGACAAGTATGACTAGCTGTATTGTGGGAAAGAAAATAAGGGCCATGGGGCCAGATCCCTTAGAGTTATTTCCCTTTGTTGTTCTGGCTATACTGATGGCCATGGCCGGGGGTTAGTGAGCATATGCTTACTTCATGGTCTAGTTAACTTTTGTCCTGCTGAATAAATTAAGATGCCACGCCCTTTTCAAATTTTCAGCCAGTCAGATTACTTGATCCAGATTGTTGATATAAATTCACATACTGAATTGCAAACAATACAGATCCAGTATTCTGTATTTTCATTTGATAAATATGTGCATTTCTTTTTACTCAACATTGTAAAATTACAAATGCAAATATCCATTCTAGCAGACATTTTGATATTTGATGTGCCACAGAAAAGTATGAAAAATCCATATGAATATCTATCACTTGAGCCAGGTACAGCAGTTTTCTAGGGGTGGTTGGGTGAGGCAAAGGTGTCGTGTATCTTGCGTCACCGGGGCGTCCAACTGATATTGGCTTACTGTTGGGCAAGGCCTGCTATCCTTGCAGCAGGTAAAGGTAGAGGGGGGAATGTTTTTATTTCTTCTATTTCTTCACTTTCATTCATTTTCTTTCTTCTCTGTCCCTCTCTTTCATCTCATCTACTGTCTCTTCTATCTCTCTTCTCCCTTTCTCTGGGAGACGACACAAAATGACCCACAAGGGTTGACATGTCGTTAAACCCCAACTCAATCAATCAGCAGTTTTCTGTTTAAATTGTTTCAAATGTCCTTAAGATGCTCAATGCCTAGTAAGAAAGCATATAACTTTTATATGTTTGCGCAATGTTAGGCAACCTTATTGACAAAGAAATTTCAGAAGGGTAGCCAGATTCAAACAGTTACTGTTGCAAATAACAACAGCTTTTTATGTCTTAAATAATATCTTTTGCTTGAACTTAGACATATATCTATTCTGCATTTGGAAATTTTCCTACGCTAGATATTATTCCAAGTAACACAACCACAAAACAGTCCTCAAGTGCGCAGTATTGTCAGAGTACACCGTATGATGCACAATGCACAAAAAGGACCCTTATGTAATTTGTGGACAATGCAGGCCCTAATCAGCCTGCGCATAAGCGCAGGCTGATCAGGGCCTTCGTTGTCCGCTTATAGAATCAGCGGATACTGTAGTATATGTCCACCAGCAGAGAATGCTCAGATGAGACTGCATGGATGAACATGCTGATCTTGACCTACGTTGTCCATAAATTACATAAGGGCCATTTTTGTGTGTTGCACATCAGGGCCCAGTTGTTCAAAGCATCGTTAGCTTAACGAGCTCGTTAAGGGTAATTTCTTTAACTGTTTCAGCTTATTTCGTCAACTGAGCGCAAAAAGTCTGTAACTCCTTATATATTTTAATGGGAGTTACTGACTTTTTGCGCTCAGTAGACGATTTTCGTATCACTCAATGTAAATTTTAACGAATCGTTAACTAACAATGTCGTTAGCTTTGAACAACTGGGCCCAGATGTCTGTACATTTATATTTTTCCATATCTGTTACAGGTTATTTGTGCAGTAGCTTTCCTGATATTTGTACTAGATGCTATAATGGCCTACAGGAGATTCCAGGAAATGAGAGCTGAGCAGAATAGAGCTGTGGCTGAAGGTCGAGCCTCCGGGGTTCGGAGAGAGACACATTTCTGTATTATCTTTTAGGACATTGCAAATTGTAACTAGACTGATTTGTTTGATTTGTTACAAGTCAAACTGTTGCATTCTTTGAGGTGTATTTAACAGATGATGAAGCATCCTGGTGGAGGAGTATTTAGCACTCATGACTTTGGATTATGAGATCCCGGGTTCATATCCCACTTGAGCCATGATTGTATAGCACTTCATTGTGCAGAATCTTTCATTATCATCCTTCCATTGTCTCAGTATGACTTTAAATAATGTTGAAAGAGACATAAAACACCAAATCATTTTTTAGCAAATGATAGTTATGTTTGTTATAGGTTTGCCACCAAAAGGTAGGGCTACACAGTGCATGTGAATTGTCTCTCAGAGAAAATAGTGTAGACCCACGTAAAATCTCCCAATGGAGCAGTTTAATGAGGGTCTACACTTTTTGTTAAGCAGTAATTTCACATGCACCATTGAGTCGTATGCTTTGTGCCAATAAAAATAGAAAAAACAAAAGGTTTCAGGATGTCATCTGATAAATACACATCCCAGAATGCAATTGGCTAACCCTTAAAAATGTTAAATTAAGTTGTAGCAAACAACATTCTATTTTATTTAAAAATATTTTTCAGAGAAAATAAGACTTGGCATTTCATGTGAATCATCTGCCCAGCAGATGATTCACATGTAATGTCAAGCCTTATTTTCTGTAAGACTTGGCATTTCATGTGAATCATCTGCCCAGCAGATGATTCACATGTAATGTCAAGCCTTATTTTCTGTAAAAAATACAAAAAAAAAAAAAGAAACAATCGAAATGTTGTCTGCTGCAGTTGTGATATTTATAAGGGCTATTGACCTTGTAGCCTACGCAACTACATGTAGCTTATACAATACAGGGACAAATGTGCCACACCATGAAAAAACGGCCCTTAACCCTTAAAGCGTCAAGCAAAATTTGCAGCAGACAACATTTATTTTTATTTTTTTTTAATTTTTCAAAGAAAACAAGTCTTGATATTTCATGTGAATCCTCTGCCAAGCAGGCGATTCATATGAAATATCGAAACTTGTTTTCTTTGAAAAATTAAAAAAAAAATATTTCAAAATGTCGTCTGCTGCAGTTGTGATAGGCGCTTTAAGTGTTAAATCATACACATAGCTCCAGATAAGAAGGGTGTATACATAATATTTTCTGTTTAGCCAAATTAATTAAATTTACAATACCGTACCAAGTTATTGTAGGATACAGAGACCAAAGCTTTTTTTAAACTGTTCCGGCCTAGGTGAGGCACTTCTAATAAATACCGTAACATTTGTAGTTATGAAGAAATAAAAAAAAAAATATGTGGATTTACACCCCCCCCCACCCCCCTCCCCCCTTATCTGTAGCTATGTATCTCAGGTATTATCATGGTTTATACTTGAGAGGTATGATACACTTTCATGGGGAGGCATCTGTCAAAATATTTTTTGCCTTCTGTCTGAAAATACTATACAACTTCTCAGCAGTAGCCACCCTTTGAAGGGCACAAAACTGGTTGTTGAAGAGAGGTGGCTGTTGTGAAGAGGTTAACCCATTTATGCAGAATGGACTCTTCTAACTTCATTCTTTGGATGGGTCCATTTCCAATGCAAGGAGTGTCCGGTTAGTTTTTATTATTACCATGTTTTATACAAATTCATGTATTTAATGCAAAAATTGTAGACCTCTGATCAGATGCCGCATTTTGCGGCATATGATCTGTTTCTACACTGTTTGCCAGTGTCCCTTATATGGGATGCTAGGCTTAAATTGGTTAAGTATATAGCAAACCAGCACTTTGGGAAATCAGGAATGTGGTTATTGTAGGAAGTGACTATTGTTGACAGGGACCATTCATGGAAATTTTACTTTAGATATGATAGCTCCGGATAAAAGGGGGTACCAGGTAAATTTTATCTTATTTCTCCACTAAACAGATGTTGTGGTACTCATTAGAAGTGCCTCGGTGTGGTGCTTCTAATGAAAACTCACAACCTATGTGTTTTCATGGAGAAATAAGAAAAATGTCAATACTTTTTTAGATGCAAAACACATCTTATCTGGAGTTATGAGGTTTTACGCTATATCCTAAATACACAGACACAAATTCCTAGAAAACCAGTGTCGACCCACATTAACCCATTCATGCCTAAAGGACTCCTCTACCTTCACTCTTCGGACCGGTCCATTTCCAATATAACAAGTGGCTGGTTAGTTCTTATTATTACCATGTTTCATTGAAATTCCTGTATTTAATGCAAACAGTGTAGACCCTGACCAGAAGCCGCATACTGCAGAGTCTGATCTGGGTCTACACTTTTTTGCCAATGTCCCATTTATAGGACGCTAGGCTTAAATATGCTAAGCTGCTCCTTAACCCATTTTAGTCAAAACTCTCGAAAGGTTAATTGGCGAACAATGTAGACCCAGATCAGACACTGAATTCTGTGCTGCCTGATCACTGTCTCCACTGTTTGCAAATGATTTAGCCATTTTTCTCTAGGGAAGTCTAATTCACATGGCCTGATATATCTAAAATTGAACTTTGACGCATCCAGTATACAGTCGAACTTCAATGGTTCGAACACCTTTTGGACCATAGAAAACTGTTCGAGCCATGGGTAGTTTGAGCCAATGAAGGTTAATCATGGTGCCAGGTTGGGAAGCAAATATCGCTAATTCTGGGAAATCTATAGATCTTCTACACAATAATTGTATGTTGAGTGTACTCATTAGAATTGCCTCTAGAATTGCCTCATAGAGGCAATTCTAATGAGTACACACAACATAATGAAATGGCAAACAAGTATATCCATTCACTTAAATACATAATACATCACAAAAAGAGATCTGATTTGTTTTGTAAATTTTATGTTTTCAAACCTTTAAAAGGTTGTAAGTACATGTATACATTTATTTTTTTTTTATGTATTTCAGTTACCTTCTTTCAGGTTTAAGGGGACTTGATGCATCTGGTAGATATGTTTAAAAGGGAAACAACTTTTGTGACTTCCAGCTTGCATTCATGGATATAAGCCCCTTCTGAAAGGGGTCTATTCTAAAAGGTAAGAATTTGCTTCCCTAGGAAGCAAATTCTTTCCTTTTAGAATAGATGCCTTTTCAGAAGGGAGACAGATCAGTTTGACAAAGTTATCTGCCCTGATAATGTATTCATTCCCCTTAAACGTCTATAAACATGGCCTAGAATCCTTGTTATTCACAATTAAATGCTGTCCTTCCTATGCATAAGTAGTCTCTCTCACAAATCTCTGTGGATAGTATTTACTTGTGAAGGAGGTAAAAGGCTTCAGCATATTTACCCTGATTATTGGGACAGACACGCCCCTTGCAACATAGCTTTAGATAAGAGGGGGATCCAGAAAAAAAAATCCATCTTATTTCTCAAGGAAAATATATGTTGTGGGTACTCACTAAAAGCACCACAGTGAGGCACTTCTAGTGAGTACCTACAACCTAGTGATATATGGTTTTGCTGGAAAAATAAAAATACCAAAACTTTTCATTTGCAAAAAGGGCCTGATCTGGAGCTATGAGCAAACAGGTTAGTCCGAGATTAGATGCCACGAAATGTGGCGTCTGATCAGTCTACACTGTTTGCCACTCATCAAGCATTTTTTTTGTCACATCGACAAGCAGTAAAATGGGCTTGATAATATTTTAGGTTTTAACCCTTGTCTTGCTGAACCCGGTAATACCCAGTTTTGCAAACAGTGTAGATCCAGATCAGTCGGCTTCTGAAGAAACCAACTGATCTGGATCTGCGCTGTTTGCCACCAGGTATGTGAATTTATAGCAACAGTCTGGATCAAGTAATCCGATTGGCTGAAAATTAGAAGTAGGCGTAGCATCTTAACTTATTCAGCAGGACAAGGGTTAAAAAGTTCCAGTATTTAGGGTAAATATGTAAATTAAAATAAAATGATCTTCTTTTTGAGGAAAGGGGTCTTAGAACATGTGCAGCCCAGATAACCTGTGCAACTGCACAGTCTCTTCAGTGCATTCTTTCTTTGCGAATATGCTCTGTAATTGCACAGCAAAGGCCCTGACAAGACTGTGCAAATTCAGAGGCTAGTGTAGGCCTTTGTTGCCTAAGTGTGCAATAAGACCCTTTTCCTGTGTTGAGCATCATATTTCATTATTCAAGCCACAATATCAGAAAAGGGTACTTTTGGAAGTGAGCAGTCAGCAAAGATTCAGATCAGCCTGAGCATTCAAGCAGTCTGATAAGAATCTTCATGGGGCAGGGAATGGGGGGAGGGGGTGGCATTTAGGATAGCCAGGTATAGAAAGTTTCTTCATGCAGACAACAGAGTCACTGATCAGACTGCATTGATTTTAGTCTTTGCTGGGCAATGTCAGAAGTTACATTTTCTCAACTTGTGGCTTATTTGTATATTTTGAAACTGCTTTATTTGCATATGTAGCCATTTCAGCGGCATTATGAAAGAAATTACGATATTAAAAAGCCATTGTTCTTCTACCTCATTACGAAAATATGCCTATTCAAATACACTGAAAATTTTACCACCAAAAAATGAAAATTTTCAGATAAAAAATTCTGATATTTTTCATATTTCTGCTCAAAACATAGATTGTGGGTACTTGTTAGAACTGCCTCGGCAAGGCGGTTCTAACAAATACCCACAATCCATGTTTTTGAGCAGAAATAAGAAAAATAATGTAGACCCTGTAAACCCCAGTTTTACTATATAAAAGTGGGGTTTAAGGGGGTCAAAATTATATAGGCATGTTTTAGTAATGAGATATGGCATTTTGTTTCTTTTTCTTCAACCAAAAAGTATTGATTCTTTCTTATTTCTCACAAAAAAAAAAAAAATCAAAATTGTAGTGGTACATTTTAGCTCATCTGAGCACGAGCACAGTGCTCAAAGTGAGCTATTGTGGTCAGTCAGTGTCAGCTGTTCATCATCAACAATTTGCTTTAAAAGACTACTTCTACATCCCTGGGCCAATTGACTCAAAACTTGATAGGAAGTATCAGGGTGACTTGTATGTCAAAAATAGCTAAAATCATTCTGATTGGAAATCCAAGCCGCCATCTTGAAAATCTATTTTGCGCTTCTTTCCTGAACCTAGAGGCCAATTGACTAGAAACTTGATATGAAGTATCGGGGCAACTTGTAGATCAAGAATAGCTAAAATCATTCCAATCTGAAATCCAAGATGGCCGCCATCTTGAAAATTGGTAGGCGGTATCAGAGGGACTTGTAGATAAAAATGAGCAAAAATCGTTTTGTTCAGAAATCAAGATGGCCACAATTGCAGCCATCTTGACAGTCTGTTTTGAGCTTCTACTCCTGAACAGAAAGGTCGATTGACTTGCACCTTGGTAGAAAGTATCGGGGCGTCTTGCAGATAAAAAATAGCTAAAATCATTCTGATTAGAAATTCAAGAGGACCGAGACGGCTGCTAGCTTGAAATCTATTTAGAAATACTTCTCTTTAAAAGAGAGGACAATTGACTCAAAAGGGATAGAAAGTATTTGGGTGATTTGTAGATAAAAAATATCTAAAATCGTTCGGATCGGAAATGCAACATGGCTGCCATAGCTACCATCTTAAAAATTTATTTCCAAGTTGTTTTTTTTTTCCTTAACCGAAAGGCTAAATGACTTGAAACTTTATTGGAAGTATTGAGGTGACTTGAAGATCAAAAACTAGAATCGTTTCGATAAGGCACCATCTTGAAAATCTTTTTTTGAACTTTTATTCCTGACTGGAAACATGGTAAGATAACTGTCACAGCTGCCATCTTGAAAACCTGTTTTGAACTTCTACTCCTGAACCCTAAGGCCAATTTACTCTGAACTCAATAGAAAGTATTGGGGTGACTTGTAGGTCGAAAATAGCTAAAATCATTCTGATTGAAAATCCAAGATGGCTGCCACGGTTGCCATCTTGAAACTTTATTTCTGACCTCTTCTCCTGAACCAAAAGGCCACTTGACTTCAAACATCATGGGAAGTATCAAGATGACTTATTCAGATTACAGCCTTGTGGTAGAAAATGGACCCACCTCAGGGGTCACTTGCTTTGTACTCAGGTGAGCGACACAGTGCCATCTTGTCTCTCTTGTTAACTTCCTTATTGATAAGAGTCCTAATAAGTACCCACTGCATATAGAGAAATAAGAAAACTATTTTGCCTGGTTCCCTATCTTACCTGAATGTATGAAGTCTTACCAGAAGGGAAGGCCAATCTATTTGCATATTCATGCTGTGTCATAAGATGCCTACCGCAGCAAACACACAATGTCCTAACAACGTCATTTCAACGCCGCTGCAACGTCATGACGTTGCAGCGACATTGAAACGACGTTGTTGCGACGTTGTGTGTTTGCTGGGTCTATTAATCAGTCTGCTTATCTGTGAATCTAATTAGAGCTTTTGCTTTTTGATTTATTTTGATAGCTTTTGATTTTAACTGCTACCATACTTCCACTTTTATTTCAACAAGTCTGTGGTATTACCTGTTGATATTTCTAAAATTGTGGGCATCACGAAAACACGTCTATATATTTCTGACCCCTTAAACCCCACTTTTATACAGTAAAACTGGGGTTTACAGGGGTATACATTATTTTTCTTATTTTGCTAAAAACATTTAGTGTGGGTACTCATTAGAACTGCCTCACAGAGGCAGTTCTAATGAGTACCGGCAATCTATGTTTTGAGCAGAAATATGAAAAATAACAAGAGTTTTTATCTGAAAATTTTCCTTTTTTGGTTCTAAAATTTTCAGTATATTTGAATAGGCATGTTTTCGTAATGGATGAGTGGCAAAAGCTGATCAGTTGCTACTTTTCTCAGTGTCTGGTCTGGATCTACATTGCACAGACCTGTCTGTCAAAATATGTAGCATGAATATGTTATATCTAATAGAACAAAATGATACACCCATCGTAACAAACAGTGGAATATTTTAGAAAAAAAGACGAAAACAGCTAACAACAACAATGAAATATTTTAAAATGTTTTGTATTAATCCATTAATGCCTAACATCCAAGAGATGGACATTTGCAAACAATGGAGATCAGAGGCTGCATGGTCCACACTGTTAGCCATTGCATGACATTATGTTAAGAAGTCCATGTAATGTGTATATCCACTTTCCTTATAGTTGACTCTTGTTATCTCAACTCTGCTTATCTCAAATAACAGCATATCTCGAAGTGAAAATCTGGTCCCTGTTTAACATGGAAATCTTATAACATGTAACAAAATATTGTGGAAAAGGGGAGAAATTGCTCCTAAGAGCAATTTCTCCTCTTTTTCACGATATTTTCAATATCTCTGTAACTTTATTCACATTTGTAAAATGTGGTTGTTCGATTTTTTTTTTCCCCAGTTAACCCATTTACATCAAGTGGACTCTTCTACTACAACTCTTAGGTCCAGTCTATTTCAATAGCAGGGTGTCTGGTCAGTTTCTATTACTTTGTTTTATAGAAATTCCTGTATTTAATCAAATTGTAGAGATCCTGATCAGACACCACAATCTGCAGCATCTAATCTGGGTCTGCACAGTTTGCCATTTATCTTTTTGGGGGTCTCCAGACTGAAACTGGTTAAACTCTCTTGTCAGTAGGTTTGTTTATTTATTAGCAACCCGTTTTACTGAATAAATCTGTCTTACTGTGAATAATTACCAAATAATTATAATACTGTGAATAATTACCAAAACTTCAGCCATTCCCATATTATTTGGTGAAAATATGAGTTATGTAGCTCTAGATCAGCAGAGTATCCAAAGAAATAAACATGTAATGGGTAGTAGTTAGAATTGCCTCGCCTCACAGAGGTACTTATGAGTACTAATAGCATGTTTTTTTCTATGGGAAAATAATAAAAAATATATCAAAGTATTTTTTCATCATTTCAAATAGTAATGATGGTTCTGTGGTGAAAGAGAGAAAAATATAGTTTCTAAAAGTCAATTTGTTATAATACTGAAGAAAGCAATGCTGAAACTTTAAAACTAGAGTTAGTTTTTCAAAATGCTTTGTTAAAAAAAAAGCTGCCTGTAGCTATAGCTTAGAGGTAATGATTCGCTTAGGTATGTTAATGTAATGGCATTTTACAATAATAGAGAAGTTATTATGGAGAATTGATACACTTTTAAGGGAGACAACTTTGACAAAATTGTTTTTCCTCCCTTCTGAAAAGGGATCTACTCTAAAATGAAAGAATTTGCTCCCCTTTTAGAGTAGATCCCTTTTCAGAAGGGGATCAGTGTATGTATAGGAAAGTAAACACGAAGTCACAAAAGTTGTCTTGTTAAAAATGGTGGAAAATCCACTAGGTGTAAGTGTCAATAGAACATAATTTCAGATAGATTAACCCTTAAAGCACTAATCACAACTACAGCAGAGAAAACTAAAATATATATATATATTTTTTTTTTATTTTTCAGAGAAAATAAGGCTTTACATTTCGTGTGAATCATCCAGCCCTATTTTCTCTGAAAAATTTGAAAAGTAAAAACTCTAATTTAAAAATTTCTGCTACAAATTTGCATATCTTTTCAAGGATTTATGGCCATGCCAGCTTGCATAAAAGAAGAGTCCTTTTAATTTAGAGATAACTAGGCATTAATGGATAAATACTTGCCTGTAATGGGCTTTAGGTTGACTTTCGCATATTGTTGTGTTAGAGTTTAAAATACTTTTTATTGCCAAAAAGTTAATAGTATTTTATAGTCATTGTCATAAATAAATATACATTTATGTTACATCTGTTAGTTATCGTTTTTATAGTAGGCTGTTTCACTGTGGTCCATCGACACCGGCAATTTCGTTGCTGAACCAGTGTTGCCGTAACTAAATGAGTCCTGGGCCCAGTTCAAAGCATCGTTAGCTTATCATGCTCGTTAGTGGTCAAAATGTTAACTGTTCTAGTAAGTACAATTTCTAATTCACAGGTATTTTTGCTGAAAAAAGTGAGTAGCTTTTGCAAAAGCTACTCACATTTTTTTTCAGCAAAAATATTAGCATATATGCCATATTTAATGATAAAAGTTTTAACAATCCGTTAACTATCAACATCTTTAGTTTTGAACAACTGGGCCCTGGACTTTCAGGAACTTTCGAGTGACTCAGTGCTTTCATTTGTCTAGTCTTGTTCATTTTGAATACGTATTATCATTATGTCCCGCCATAAAAAGTGGCGAGGGTATTATGTTACCATACCCTCCGAATTTTCGAAGTGTCCATCCATTTGTCCGAGCCCACGAATGGGCATATATTGGGTAGACATGAATTAGGTACTTGCCATTTATTCTGTTAGTGTCAAAAAAGTACCCAATTTGAGGCACTTGGGTATTTTGGGGTCTTGTTGGGTATTTTGAGCCGAAAAATTTACACTGTAATATGCAAAAAATGTCCATCCATGTGAACGTCCGTATGTCAGCACTTCCATCATTCGTATCTGCTCCATAACTGATTCCGTCTGAGGTATTTTCACAAAACTTCACACAAATATAAAGCATTATGATACGACATACAGAACACATGAATCGTAACTCAGGTTTGCCTATTTTTGGAGTTATTGCCCTTTGAACATTGAACATAGCTATTTCTACCATAAACTCGTGTGGGCTCTGTTAGTTGAAAGCGGTCAAGATATGAGAAATTTCATACAAGTGTAAAGCACCATGAGACAACGTGCAGAACATAAAAACCGTAATTCTTATTAACCTGCTATTATAAACATAGTAAATACTGACAACAGCCATTTCTGCTATGTTCTCGTGTCCGCTCTATATGTTGAAGACCGTTCCAGATAGTTTGTTGAAACTTCTTACATTCGTAAAGATTCATGAGACGATGTGTAGAACAAAAGAACCGTAACTCTACTTAACCTACTTTTGGAATTATGGCCCTTTGAACTTTAAAAATATTGATTTCTGTAATATATTTGTGTCCACTAACTGCTCGAGTTATTTTCTTGAAATTTATGCAAATGTATATCACCCTGATAGGATTTGCAAAACACAAACTGAATCATTCAGGTTTCGTCACAAAGCAAGAACGATCCCTGACCAAGCAGGGATTTGCAATTAGAAAAAAGCCGGCCTCGGTGGCTCAGTTGGATGCGCCGTCCGACTGGAGACCAGGAGGTCGCGGGTTCAACCCCCGCCGAGGTCGGCAACATTCGTTCGTGGAGATTGATCATGAAATATTTTATACGGTCATTCTCTCCCTTCCGCTGATTCAAGAAGGGCAGTTGTCAGTTTCTGGCGAAAGAGTGTGCACAATACCGGTTAACCGCTTAGAGGACTAAGCCTGCCCAGTAAACGTGTGGTTAGGTAAACTGACCGCGCTCGACATGACCCCATTGGGTAGACTGGGCCGTAAAACCTCAACACAAACAAACAATAAGAAAAAAGAAAATACAAACGTTTGAAGAAAAGCTGGGATTTAAAGTAAGAATGTATCTTGTTTTCGGTACCAGCCAAAATTATATTACCATAAAATTCTTTGTATTTACTATTTATCAAATACGTCTGCTTACGGTAGCGCTTAAATATATCCACTTCCCAGTTAGCATTCTACGAAAATCTACATCGGGCCGTCATCGGCCCGTCAGCTACCCTGACGGGCCGATGACGGTCCGATATAGATTTACGTAGAATGCTGACTGGGATATTGACAGATTAGTATAAACATATTTTATTCAAGTAGTTTACAATATAACACAAACAGACGAAAGCTGAAAACATATAAAGGATTAGAACGAAAGCAAATGCTTATAGAGTCCCTCTCCCAGTAAAAATACAGTTGTAATGTTTGTGGCGGATTACTACTGATATAAGTTAATATTAAGTAATGGTTCAGGCAGACTGATATGAATCAATTTGAATAACAACAGATGAACAATATACTAACTGACTACCAAAAACTTGGGCAGATAAGAATATATATGAACCATAGTTTGAAAATTTGGTACATTAAATGTAGAAGAAATGAAAAAAAAAAAAACAAAAAAAAAACAACGGAAATTAACTAAGGGGAAAAGAGAATAAAAGTGGGGAGCAGGCATACTGGATGATCTAAGCAGCAGCTTTCATTATATCGTCGCATACTTATGGCTAATTATATAAGGTTAGAAACGCTCTGTGGCAATGATAAATTTATGAACATGATCAAAAATATCTCTGTTTATTTCCTGGGATAAAGACGGATCACCATATAACAACAATCTTAAGGAAGGAGTGTAATAACCAGTTATGGCATTTAGGAGGGTATTACGGTGTGCTTGATAAAATCTGCAATGAAAGAAAAAATGTTGTGGATCTTCAACACTGCCACAAAGACATAAAGGCGAGTCTGTTATATTTTTATAGAATAAATCTAAATTCAAAGAACTACAGCCTGTACGTAGTCGAGCGTGTAGGATTTGTGCCTTTCTATTGCCATGATAGTAATAGTTCGGGACTGAAGATTTATCTTTCTTAAGAAAATGTTTAAAGGAATTTAAGGTGGTGCATTGTCTTGCCTCAGATGGTAAGTTATTCCACTCTCTTAAAGTCGAAGGTAGGAAAGAGTTGTAAAACTGATTCGTTTTAGCCCGTATGGTTTGAATATCCCCTGAATTTCGCAGATTATATTGGGAAATGTGACTTACTTGTTGGGGTACTAAGGAAGATAGATAGATCGGTGCAAGGTTGTTCAACATTTTATAAAACAGTGTAAGTTTGTGATCCTGTCGTCGTTTGTGAAGGGACTCCCAACAAACTTCTCTGTAGAGATTGTTTAACGAGACGAGCTTAGTAGCCCCCGTGGCTATCCTTGCCGCCTCATTCTGAATTTTGTCCAGTTCATTTTTTTCATACTGGGAACAGTTATCCCATATGATATCCCCGTATTCTAATAACGGTCTTATAAATACTAGATATATTGTTTCCAAAGATTTCCTATCAAGTTTGAATTTTAATTTCCGCATAATATTTATCCTACACCAGGCCTTATCTTTTATATAGTCAATATGTTGATGCCAGCTACAATCATTAGTAAAATATATGCCTAGATGTTTATGAAAATCTACTTCTTCTATCTGCACGTTTTGCATAAATAAGGGTGGATGATTTTGCCAGTTGATCTTACGAGAGATTAGAAGAGATTCGCTTTTAGAAGGATTGAAAGTTACTAGCCATGTGGCAGCCCACCTGGAAATCTTATCTAAATCGGAGTTCAATAGGTTAGCTGCGGTCAAAGGATTTTCTACAATAATAAACAGACTGGTATCATCCAACATTGACAGATTGATGCACCGTTAATTTATTATGATATAGTCACGTATTAATGGTACATCTGGCTATTTCCGACAAGCACTCACGTACTTTTCGCTTTCGCTTTTGCTTTCGATTCACTTGTAGGCTATTTCCGGTGCTCATTACGAAAACACGCCTATTTAAATATACAGAAAATTTTACCACCAAAAAATGAAAATTTTCAGATAAAAAATTCCTATATTTTACATATTTCTTATCAAAACATAGATTGTGGGTACTCGGTTCTAACGCGTACTCACAATCTCTGTTTTTGAGCAGAAATAAGAAAAATAATGTATACCCCTGTAAACCCCAGTTTTACTATATAAAAGTGAGGTTTAAGGGGGGTCAAAATTATATGGGCGTGTTTTCGTGATGGATGATAGCGTCAATAGAATGCCTTATTCACAATATGATTTGAAAAAATAACAATAAAAATATCCATTTTTGGAGCGAAACCGATCAGACAAAGTGTTCAGGTTATCTTTTTCTACTTGTCATTATAAAGATGTTTACCTCAACAGAACAAAACCGAAACTGTCGGAGTAAATAGACCACAGTGTGTTGTCCACTCAGGGAACATTTAATATTTCAAATTGTAAACAATTGTTCAAACTCAAATGAACTTTTAAGTCGAAAATGAATTACAGGCGATCAGCCTTGACCCAGATCAGCCCGCGAATCTGCGCAGTCTTTTCTACGCTGATGAAACCCAGGTTTTTCCTATTAAGCAAAACTCGAACCCAGATAGATCAGCATACTTATCTCCGCAGTCTGATAAGTATCTATATTGTTCTAGACAGCTTGCGTATCCAGGCAGCTTGACCAAGCATGCTGTTGCAGTTCGGTATTTAGGCCGCAACGTTAGGAAGCATACCATCGGACATGTGCGCCCAACGAAGATTCAGATCAGCCTGCGCATTCGCGCAGGCTGATCAGAATCTTCATTAGGCGCATTTGGGATAGCCAAGGATGCAAAGTTTCTTCATGAGGACAACGAAGACTGGTCAGACTGCGCAGGTGTGCAGGCTGATTTGAGTCTGTTGTGCATACAAGTTGGAAGGTACGTTTTGTCACTTGCAGATTATTCAGTTCTTTGTGTGGACTGCAAAATTCTTGAACAACCTCCTCCTTACGTTACACAGCGAAGAGCCAACACCTCCCCCGCACACCCCCACCCCCCTCTTCCCCACTTGTATTATTTAGCTATCCGAGCGAATACGGCCGAACTTCAATGGTTCGAACATCTTTGGAACCATAGATGGAAATTTGTTCTACACGTGAAAAGTTCGAGCTACTGAGGGTTAATCATAGCAACAGGAACGGAGGCTAGTGGGGACAAGTTAGGACAGTCTTTTCGATCTTCTATAAAATAATGATATGTTGAGTGTAATCATTAGAATCACCTCGATTAGGAGATTCTAATGACCAGGGCCTGACAAATTCAAGTTTCAACCACTTGCCCAGCAGTCCACAGCATCTTGAAAATAGCTTGGAATAGGCCTACTCCGGAAATTGCAAGTTATGAAACTTTTGTGATAAGGGCTTTCAGTCTTCTATCACTTGATAGCAATTGATAAGACAAGAAAATCCTGAAAATTAGAATTAAATATCTAAATGGGTTTGGAAGATAGGGCTACTTAAAATTTGACATTTCCAAATATGGTTATTTGAGAGAAAATGTTTATATTTCCATAATCAAACCCAAAATTGCAAATCTGACAACATATTATTACAGCTGTACTATCCAGGCACAAGTCTGCCAAATATCATAGCATTTGGATCAAAAACATTAATTTTATGCATTATTTTATACAGCAACCCAGTATGATAAGGCATGAGAAAATTGCTCATTTGTACCCACCTAGGTACATTTACTGTTTATTATATGTTCTATATATATTTTGGACATCCATAACTCCGGAACTACTTAACATATCAAGTTAAAATTTTCAGCATTTCTTAGTTGTGGGAAGGCTACCAAATGCATGAAGTTTAAACATTCTAGATGCACAGGTTTCAAAGTTGTAATTTTCCGGATAAGGACAATATTCCTTGTATAGTCTATACATTTTTCTGGGCAAGTAAAATAAAAAAAATCACTTGCCCGGCCAAGATTTGGACTTGTCCCGGGCAGCTGGGCAATGGATTTGTCAGGCCCTGATGAGTACACACAACATACATTCTCAAGATAAGAAAATTTCCCTAAAATGTCCTATATATTTGTTTTCTTGAGCGAATGAAAGAATTTCTTAGGGACTCAAAAACCAGTTCGAATCAGCCACAGTAAACGTTTTCTGTATTTATATGGTGAGGAAGTTTGCTGTATTTATATGGTGAGGAAGTTTGCTGTATTTATATGGTGAGGAAGTTTGCTGTATTTATATGGTGAGGAAGTTTGCTGTATTTATATGGTGAGGAAGTTTGCTGTATTTATATGGTGAGGAAGTTTTCTGTATTTATATGGTGAGGAAGTTTGCTGTATTTATATGGTGAGGAAGTTTGCTGTATTTATATGGTGAGGAAGTTTTCTGTATTTATATGGTGAGGAAGTTTGCTGTATTTATATGGTGAGGAAGTTTGCTGTATTTATATGGTGAGGAAGTTTTCTGTATTTATATGGTGAGGAAGTTTGCTGTATTTATATGGTGAGGAAGTTTGCTGTATTTATATGGTGAGGAAGTTTTCTGTATTTATATGGTGAGGAAGTTTGCTGTATTTATATGGTAAGGACGGGGAGACACATTGCAAAGCTGGTTTAACCATTTATGCCAGGTGGACTATTCTACCCTCGTCTTTTGACAAGTTCATTTCCTATATACGGGATATCTTGTTAGTTTTTATTTTTGTCTCGTTTTGTAGGAATTTCTTAGCTTAATGCAAACAGTGTAGACCCTGATCAGACGCCGCGTTCTGCGGCGTCTGATCTGGGTCTACACTGTTTGCCGATGTCCCTTTTATGGGACGCTAGGCTTAAATGGGTTAAAAAATTAAAAAAAAAACAAAAAACCTGCATATCTCTGTGTCACTATATAGTCGGATAGGGTGGGGGAGTGGGGGGACATAGAGAAACGAATTACGCAGACCTGTTAACGTAGTCGGGTCATATACGAAATGCAAATGAGCATCAAACACCATTTGCTTAAGCTTGCCTGTCCCTATCTTTAAAAGCAAATATGACAATTGCGCATGCACAATCTTGCATCACTGCGATTGGGTTTATCGGTTTTATGACAGCGGCGACTTTTGAGTGTGACGGACTGGCCGTAACAAGCATTTTGTCATTTTATGGTTTTTATATTACCCACTTACAGCATTAAAGGAGCCGATGGACGTCAACATAATAGTGCATATCGATAATGTTTTCCCATTATTTCTTTATGAAAGAGAAAACAAACCAGTTAGCATTCTGTTTAAATCTATATCGGACCGTTTTCGGCACGATAGGGTTCCAGTCCGACATAGATTTAAGCAGAATGCTAGCAGCCTGATTCAGTCATAATTACATAAACTAGACAATGTATCTACATTAAAAACGTACATGTATTGTTTTCTATATTTACTCCTTTATTCTTATAAACTATTTGCAAGTGGCTGAATAACGTCTTTGTCCGCATATGACGTCATCAGCTTAGGCTTACGTATCTTTATTCGAAAATAAACGTGGCGTCCAAAAAGGCTATATGACGTTTAAAATGGCATTCAGCAATAGTTTGGCGATTTTAGACTGAATAACCTCCCCCACGCTATATATTAGGAGTCAAATAGCAACTAAGTATGACTGGCGTCTGATCTGGGTCTGCACTGTTTGCCAGTTACCCCTTTTGGGAACTCCAGACTAAAATGTGTTAAACATATACATATACAATTGCAATGTATCCATGAATGAACTTAGGGAATCTAGCCAGGAAATGGTGTACTCAGACAATTATTTTCCCTTTTGTTTATAAGTGTTGCATTTTTTATTGAGAACCGCATAATGATGATCTACGCACGGAAAGGGCCCTTATGTTATTTGCGGACAACGCAGGCCCTGATCAGCCTGCGCATAAGCGCAGGCTGATCTGGGCCTTCGTTGTCCGCTTACAGAATCATGTGTAGTATATGGCGACGAACAGAAAATGCCCAGGTTATACTGCACAGATGCGCACGGTGATCTGGATCTACGTTGTCCGGTAAATGCATAAGGACCCTTTTCGTGTGTTTCGCATCATATATATTGCACAAGTCTGATGAAACAAATCTGTGTCCACAAAAACAGGGAATTAGACTATATTTATTTATTTATGTTGTTGTTAATTTGGAGTTTTATGGCCGTGAAAATACGCTTTTAACATAAATATTTTAATGTAAAGATCATATCGAGCCGGTCAGTTTATGATTTGTTTGTGTTGAGGTTTTACGGCCCAGTCAACCCAATGGGGTCATGTCGAGCGCGGTCAGTTTACCTAACCACACGTTTACTGGGCAGGCTTAGTCCTCTAAGCGGTTAACCAGTATTGTGCACATTCTTTCGCCAGAAACTGACAACTGCCCTTCTTGAATCAGCGGAAGGGAGAGAATGACCGTAGAAAATATTTCATGATCAATCTCCACGAAAAAATGTTGCCGACCTCGGCGGGGGTTGAACCCGCGACCCCCTAGTCTCCAGTCGGACGGCGCATTCAACTGAGCCACCGAGGCCGGCAGGTCAGTTTATGAAAAAATTGGATGATACATGCATGATTTTGAGGATATTGTATTTGGGTCGCTAGAACGGTGTTTTACAACAAGATTTTAATGAGGTTTGAGAGAAAGAGAGAGTAGCAATCACAAGATTTGAGAGAGAGAGAGAGACGCATTCACACAAGTGTCATTCGTATTTCGTAAATATCTGTCGTTTGCAGAAGGAAAAACATGTACACATAAATTATATTCCATTTTAACCTGTATATAGGGACAATCCGTGGCCCTTCCGTACACGTGCAAACAGCATTCGTAGCTATCCATATATACGCCCTTCAGCGTAATGTACACAGATATGCAACGAATTTGTCATCAGGTGCCAATGATGTCGCATACCCATATCAAAAAGGCAAACGTAGTTTGGGGCCTTGCTTAGTTACCTGAGACTTTTAATTCTGTTCGCATATGCCTTGAATGTACCTTTTCCTGAGGCGCGACGCAATATTATTAATAGGTAATCATATTTTTGACCATCTCAAAATCATAGCTGTTCCTGACACTGTTAGTGCGGTTTTCAGTTGGCGCCGCAATAAATCACACGCCACACACGCACTCTGCGCCATGACAAGAGAACAGACATCTAAACGCATATAAGAAATATGTGAATCCAGATCAGCCTCAGCATTCATATACATAGAATTTAGACATTGTAAACTCTGTTTAACTAACAGCATAGACCATGCGCAGTCCGATCTAGATCTATGTTGCTCGCATATGTCATTATATGTTTGTTTCACTGGTTGTTCGCATATGTCATTACATGTTTGTTTCACTGGTTGTTTTTTGCATGAACCTCATGGATAGAAAACATACCTTCGTACACAAGCATAGTGAAGATTCTGATCAGCCTGCGCTTTCGCGCAGTCAGATCAGAATCTTCACTTGGCGTAGTTTAGATAGCTAAGAACGCAGTTTCTTCATGGAGACACTGAATACTCTGATCAAACTGCGTGGATGCACATGCTGCATCGGTTTGGCGCACTTGTCAAAAGGTACGTTTTCTTACGTTGCGGCTCACATTGGCCGCGCCATGCGAAAACGTGTCTTCGGATACATGTGACAGCGAAAGATGTGACAGTAAAGATCCAGATCAGCTTGTGCACCAGCAATAGGCTGATCATGACTTTAACTGTCCGCTAACAGAATCATTGAATACTAAAGAATGTATGAATGGAGAGCAAAGGCCCGGATGATACGTTGCACATGCGCAGGATGATCTGAATCTGCGCATTTTGCGTATATTCGAAGGCACTCTTTCGCTTGGCGTGGCCCACATGTTAATGAACTTAATGTAAATTCTCCGCCAACTTGGACATGTTGCACAATAGCAATCATAACCTTTCAAAAAAGCATCATTACTTATGAAGGGTCATTAGTGTAACCTGTCAAAGATGATATTTAAGATAGGCACAACCGAAATTCACAGCTTTCGGTGTATGTTTCAAGCTGGTCTGGATATATCTCGAGTTTAGAGTCTTCTTGATAACAAGTAAGTTGTTGTTGCTGTCTATATCACCTTTTTGTCTTTTTCTTTTTAATTATTTTTTTAGTTTATTATACATGTGTATTTATTTTTCCCCAAATAAAATTATATTTCGTATTGACATATTTACTATTGGCAAACTGTTACCAGTAATTATTTTCTTTGTTTTATTTCTAGGGTTTGTTTCTCAAATACAAGTATATGGTTTTTGTTGCTGTCTCTACAACGCCATTGTTGTATTTTTTTTATTTTAAAATACATTTTATTTATTTTTTAATATACATTTACATTTCATATTGACATGTGTATTATAAACAAGATATGGCATTACCAGCTGTTTACTCTTTCTATACTTTTTGTTTTATTCTACGAAATGTTTAAAAGAAACTTTTTTTTTCTTTTTTCGTGGAGAAACAAGCAAAAATATATGTCTGGCTATGTTTTTATTCTATGACTGATTTGCGAGTTTTACAGCAATAATGTAAAAATGTTGATATTTTTTATTCTACCCTTTCAACCCTAAGTTTATGAAGTGGACTCTTCCGTCTATAAGTTTGAACACGTCTTATGTTACGAATACGGGTGTCTGCCATAGATCAAGAAAAGAAACAGAACTTTTGTTTCTGGGAATATTATTATTATTATTATAATTATTATTATTATTGTACAGAAAGTGGTAAAGGTTAATAATGATAATAACAATTATCATTATTAATTACATGTATAATTAATTAATTAATTAATTAATTATTATTATTATTATTATTATTATTATTATTCTAGGATGTTCAGCAAAGTGTGCCTCCTCGCAGTTTTACTGGCTATTATGCTCAGTATGGCAAGTGCAACGTTTTACGGAGGAATGAGATACTTCCAAAGGCCCATTGTACGATATGGAGGTGGGATGTTTTATGACGATGGTGAGTTTTCTTTTTTTTATTGTTGTACATATATTTTCAGGCCGGGAGGCAACGCTGTCAGAATGTTTTTGCATCCCTTCTTAAACAAGGATCAGTTCAAGGTATAGTGCAGACAGCAAAGGCCTGAATCAGCATGTGCATTTGCCATCACGAAAACATTCCTATATAATTTTGACCTCCTTAAACCCCACTTTTATATATATTACAAGGGTATTCATTATTTTTTCTTATTTCTGCTCAAAAACATAGATTGTGGGTACTTGTTAGAACCGCCTCGCCGAGGCGGTTCTAACGAGTGCCCACAATCTATGTTTTGAGTAGAAATATGAAAAATGTCAGAATTTTTATCTGAAAACTCAGATTTTAGTGATGAAATTTTCAATATATTTGAACAAGCGTGTTTTCGTAATGAGTTCAAGGCATATGTGGACAGCAACGGCCCAGCTCAGCATGTACATTTGCACATGCTGATTTGGGTCTTTGCTGTTGGCTCAGTGACTCACTAGGTGTTGTATAGACTGGCTTCAGTCATCAGTGACTAAATATGTATTCTTATAATCCTGTTGATAAATCCCTAAATAAACCTAATATAATATGATTATAAGGGCTGTCACTGGACTATCAGAATAGAAATTAGAAGAGAAAAGTATAATTTCATTTGATTCTGTAGGTAAAGATAATGCATTTTCATGTAGTGATCATTTAATATAATAAACTAACGCTAGTCTAGGTACAGTGTACTTTACAATATGGCTGAATGTACAGGGTGGTATGAATCTACATACTTCGCATACTGGTGCTCGTTGACATAATATCGGTTTATTCGGCCCATGAAAATACAGCAAAACTTCAATGACTCGAACACCGATGGCTCGTTTACCATGGCAGATTCGAACTCATTTTGAGTCCGTAGGAAATTCTTCCAAGAGCTCAAGGAAACAAATGTTAAGGATATTTTTGACATTTTTTTTTTCTTATTTTATCATGAAAATATATGTTCGGTGTACTCATTAGAATCGCCTCATCGAGGCGATTCTATTGAGTACACTTAACATACCATAATTTTATAGAATAACGACAAGAAATCCCTAAATTATCCTCCTTTGTCCCCTGACCCTCAGTGGCCCGAACTGCCCATGTCTAGAGCAAAATTCCTTTGTACCAGAGATGTTCGAGCCATTGGAGTTCGACTGTATCTGGAAGTGTCAGTCACAGCCATTTTAAAACTAATTTAGCACTTTTTCATAAATCCACGGTACGATAAATACTCATTACGACAACACGCCAATTCAAATATACTGAATTTTTTTACCACCAAAAAATGAAAAATTTCAGATAAAAATTCTGATATTTTTCAAATTTCTGCTCAAAACATAGATTGTGGGTACTCTTTAGAACCGCCTCGGCGAGGCGGTTCTAAAGAGTACCAACAATTATGTTTTGAGCAGAAATAAGAAAAGTAATGTATACCCCTGTAAACCCCAGTTTTACTATATAAAAGTGGGGTTTGAAGGGGTCAACATTATATGGGCATGTTTTCGTGACGTCTCAAATTTTGTACACTTTGTTTGCTGTACTTTTTATGTATTTTTTCTGCATTTGGTTGACGAACTACTTTGTCGAATTGCAAACAGTGTAAATCCTGATCAGACGGCTCCATTAGGATCTGATCACTCCTCCTTCAGGGGCGCTCTGATCTGTGTCTGCACTGTTTGCGTATGTCATTTTGTCAGAAAAGTTGATGCACTAAGTTAGAAGTGAATCGCTGTATACAGTGAACCCTCTTCATATCGACGCTTGATACAACGATAACATTCGTTATGATGATAATTTAACCGGCACAAAACCTTCACTCAAGAGGTGGCAGTCAGAAATTATCCAAGAATATTGTATTTAATACTTAAAGGCTCCATAGTCCTCAAAAATAGACATTTAATCATCCAAGAAAGGTTTACTAAATTGATATGTGGTATTAATACAATCATAAACCGTGGCACCTGACAGCCTGTAAAACTTCAGTTAATCTCTCGTTCTTGAAATGAAATGATTTTTTATCGTAACTCTGAATTAATGTTGCTCACATGAATTCAAAGATACAATAAAAAAATCATTTCATTTTTGATCCAGTTCAAAACTGAGAGACTAACTGAAATTTTGCAGGCTGTCAAATCGCATGTTTTATGATAGTATTAATACTGTATATCAATTCATTAAACCTTTCTTGGATTAAAAAAAAAAAAAAAAAAATGTCTGTTCTTTAAGGAATATGGAGCGTTTGAAAAAAAAGTGATAATATGTTTTGGATATTTGTTAGAATTGCCTCACTGAGGCAATTCTAACAAATATCCAAAACATATGTTCTGTGAAGAAATTAGAATAAAACAAATCATTCTTATATATCATTCTGCAGCGTTTAACGATTCTTTACAACAGTAAATTCATTTAAACGGCTACAACTTATTACATGTACTTCATGAAACATTTAAGCCGCAGTGTGTAAAACGTGTCTTTGAACTTGTGCGCCCAGCGAAGATTCAGATCAGTCTGTGCATTCGCGTCTTTTGGCCAGTGATGCAAAGTTTCTTCGCCCGGATAACAGAGACTCTGATCAGACTGCTGATGTGTGTCTTCATTGAGCGGACATGTCAGACGGTACGTTTTCTCACGTTGTAACTCATTTGGTTACTTAACCCTTGTCCTGCTGAATAAATTAAGATGCCACACCCTATTCAAAATTTCAGCCAATCAGATTACTAGATCCAGATTGTTGATATAAATTCGCATACTTAATGGCAAACAGTGTAGATCCAGATCAGCTGGCTTCTAAGAAGGAACTGATCTGGATCTACACTGTTTGCAAAGGCAGGCTATGTCGGGGTTCAGCAGGACAATGGTTAATTAAATTTCCTCTTTCGTTGCAGGTTTTTACGGCGATAATAATGATTTCTTTTACGGCGGGTATTCACCATACTGGAACGACTAAAGGACGGCCATTAGGAAGTTTAAGCCAAACATTTCACATCCAGAGTTAACATCCATGCTGCCTTTTTGACCAGAATTGTGACAATCTCGAACTGTTTGGAATGCCACTGCTTTAACCCATTTATGCCTAATGTTCCAAAACAAGAAATGTTTTAAAACAGGGTAGATCCAGACCAGACGCGTCTGATCTGGGTCTACACTGTTTGCATTAAATGTAGGGTTTTCTATAAAACATGGTAATAATAAAAACTAATCAGACACCCCTTCTTTCATAAGTAGACCTGTCAGAAGAGTTTAGCTAGAAGAGTTCATTCGGCATATATGGGTTAAAGCGGGAAACAGACTGACTGAAGATTCACCGTAGAATATAAGATAAATATAATTTATTGTTGGATTTTATCATTATACTTTAGCACGCTATTGTGTAAATACTTGTATATTGTTGTTGTTTTTTTTTTTAAATAATTAGAGTATAAAAGAAGGTCTCTTGGTAGGCCGGCTGTTACAGCGAAATGAGCCCTTGGCAATATAAATAAATAAATAAATAAAATAATGGTATCTTGAAGATATATGAAACAGTCGGCATGATGTCCCTTCTATTACGCCAACGTTGCAATAAAATATGTTTAATCTAAAACCTATAACGCGTCCCCTACGCCCATACACCAACAGGCGCGCCTTATCATGCGTTGCATAGGTTATACCATTTATGCCTTGAGTCCCTTAAAAAAAAGGACCTTGGAAAACAGCGTAGATCAGATCGGACGCAGCTAAACGCGGTGTCTTATCAGGGTTCACACTGTTTGCATCAAATACAAGAATTTCTACAAAACATGGTAATAATAACAACTAACCACATACATGTATCCCTTCTATTGGAAATGAATCTGTCCAAATAATTGTGGTAGGAGTCAACTCGGCATAAATGGGTTAACAGTTTATCAAAGGTGACACAAGACAAAATATTTAGACGTAAACGTCTAAGTACCGGCGCAAATTTTGTTCATGTTTACTTAGAAATATGGGACACGGGTATACTAAAATTTAATAAATTTTCAATGTAATAGGTAAAAAAGAACAACAATGCGATTCTTTAATGTTTGCTTTTATTAAGCTTTACGAATTTTCTTGATCAAGCAATATGCGTATCTCCACGAGATTTACTTTGTACATTATTATTAAAAAAAAAAAAAAAAAAAAAAAAAAAAAAACATGCCAAAACTTAAATAAGTTACCAGATCTTATCTAGAAGCTTATTTTAGCATGAGTCAGGTATGAATATGTTTGAACTTTTTAAGTATGGACCACAGGTCATAGTCACACTTACCAAAGATGGACTGCAGGTCATATTCAAACTCACCAAACTGCGCTCTGCGCTAATCGAACACTTCTCCATACATAAAAATCCAAAGCTATATTAAGAGACCTGCGCGATTCGCGCGCCGGCCAGTAAAGAGGACAAAAATGAATTGATTCATTCTGAATACAGGCAACAAGTAAATGTTCAACAATTATAAACTTATAAACTTTAATTAGACAAAAAATAGACTAAGTTAAAAGTACTTTTAGAATAAGATGCGTGTAAAGTCTACTTTTTAGACCTTACTACAGAAACAGGGAGGATCAACAAAGTCTCAGAATATAAATATTTATTAAGGTGTTAAGTTTGTCTTACAAAAGAGGGGCCTTGCGCACAACTTAACGGTGAAGGCCCGTATCACCCTTCTAATCCTTTCAGTCTGATTACGGCAATCGCTGATCTTGAAGGAATTTCCAATACTGTAGTGCCTCTGGAAAAGCGAATAACCTGATCCGAATGTGCAGACTGATCTGTGCCTGCACTAATTGCTCAGTCCTGTTTATCAGATACCGCATTTACCTAAATATTTAAGCACCATAACTCATTACCACGTTTGCCCTAACAGTTGAACAGGCTCATCTTTACTACCTGCGGGCCTAGTGGATTGGAGAGCTGACTCTTAATCCATTAGGCTTCTCACCGCTGTGGTTCGAGCCTCGCTCGGGTCATATGTGGGAAAGCCAAGTTCTGCTTACGTATGGTCAGATGGTTTTTCCCCGGGTTCTCCAGTTTTCACCCACCTTTGATGAACGATCGGCTCGATATAAGTGAAATATTTTTGAAAGGGCCGTAAAATCCAAATAAAAAAATCTTTACTACCTACTGATGTGTCTAAAAGTGCTAAATGAATGACAAACAGTGTAGACCCTGATCAGACGCCGCGTTCTGCGGCGTCTGATCAGGGTCTGCACTGTTTGCTGAGGCTTGTATTTCAAATATGCGCTAAGGATCCTTCATGCATGACCTAATTTCCATGATAAGCAAATAGCTTGTCGCATAAGGAAATTTTGTATACTGACCCGCAAAAAAATCGCAAACAAATGAACAGCAAAAAGGCTAATGTTATGTACAAATCAACTACGGTAAATGTCCTAAAATTTGGAACAGTTTATCATTAATTTTGTGGCCTAAATGTTGCTTTTTATGCAGTTGTTCCTCGAAATACTTAGCGACCTGGCGAACAGACCCTGATCAGACTGTTCCTTCAGGATCAGTCTGATCTGGGTATGCACTGTTTACATATGCCATTTTGTCAGAAAGTTTAGTGTGCAAACTTTTAGGACATTTACCCTTGTCTTGCTGAACCCGGATATACCCTGCTTTTGCAAACAGTGTAGATCAAGATCATTCTTCAGAAGCCAACGGATCTGGATCTGCACTGTTTGTCAAGTAGAATGTGAATTTGTTTCAATAACCTGGATAAAATAATGTGATTGGCTGAAAATAAAGGGTGGGCGTGGCATTTTAATTTATTGAGCATGACAAGGGTAATAGAGCAACAGAACAGACCTGTGCGGATCGCACGCTAGTCTAGGTGTTGAAAGATTCTACGTATTTGACAGTCGACTTTATGAATGTGGTTTTCTTATTGCGAAGCTTATGGTGTTTCTTGTTGTAATAAAATTAATAAAATTATTCGTTTTAAAATTTCATTGTTTATTATTTTTACTGTGTACTTGGTGTATCATACGAGTCGACAAAATATCTAGACATACGGCCAACAGTCGCTGGAAAATCAATTTGGAACAAAACAAATGTGTCTGTGATTTTTGTCACATCCATAGTATATCGTACCCTAAATATTCGGCCAAATTATACGATTTGCCCTAAATTAAACAAGTTTCAGTTTGCCGCCTTATCTTCTCGATGAGTGGTAAATCATATGGACCCTAATTAGACGCCTTGTGCTGCGGCGTCTCATCTGTCCACACTGTTTGCTCAGGCCTCTCTATCCGAAAAGTTTGGGTGAATATGGTAACAGAATAATACGGTAAGAGTTGACAGAAAATACGGGAAGTGTTAAGAGAAAAAGCGGAAAGAGTTAACAGAAAATACGGCATGAGTTAACAGAAAATAGGTAAGAATTAACAGAAAATACTGCGAGGGTTAACAGAAAATACGGGAATGGTTAACAAAATATACGGTAACAGTTAACAGAAAATACGACAAGAGTTGAGAAATACGGTGAGAGTTAGCAGAAAATACGACAAAAGTTCACAGAAAATACATACGACAAGATTTCACTATAAATACGGGAAGGGTTAACAGAAAATACGGTAACAGTTAACAGAAAATATGGTAAGAGTTAATTGTAAATACGGGAAGGGTTAACAGAAATACGGTAACAGTTAACAGAAAAATGCAGTATCAGTTAACAGAAAATACGACAAGAGTTAACAGAACTACGGTGATAGTTAAAAGAAAAAGAGTTAACAGAAAAAACAGTAACAGTTCACTGTAAATACGGGAAGGACTAACAGAAAATACGTTAACAGAAAATACGATGTTAACAGAAAATACGACAAGAGTTAACAGAAAATCTGAAGAATATGATTGATTGAACTATAACAATTATTTTGTCGATTCTCACATCGCTCCTAGTGGGTTTTGCACTATGATACTCTTAATAATGAATTAAAGTCTGTCTCCAGATACTAGCTTTTCTATCATTTTCTCTTTTCTTTTCAAAGGTATACAACGTTACAAAGATTAATCTGTTACGTCCCTAAGTGAAAAAATAGTTTCTGCGTGAACAGATGAATTAATATAAAGAGAAACCCGGGATGAGAGAGAGAGAGAGAGAGAGAGAGAGAGAGAGAGAGAGAGAGAGAGAGAGAGAGAGAGAGTGAGAGAGAGAATGAATATATTAGAGAGAGAGAGAGAGAGAGAGAGAGAGAGAGAGAGAGAATAATGAATAATGTAGAGAAAAAAATAACAGTAGAATAATAATACTAAAACAGAAACGACTGGAGCCAGTCTGTAAATTACATTGCACTTCGTGATAGACGACAAATGCGCAAGAAGCGCAACCTGAGGAAATGTACATGTCTCTGTCCGCTTATACCTGAAGCCACATTTTGGCATGATGCGGTTCAATTCGTAGTGCGGGAGTGACAGTCAATTCACAAAACAACAATCAGAATAATCGTATAATTTTAAATATATGATCATCAATTTAACAGAACAATTTAGAACCTTATCAGACGCTACCTTCTCTGATCTGGGACTCAACTCTGTTTCCCAAGACCATTTTATGGCATGCTTGGCACAAGTGGGTCATGAAAAGATTGTTTGCTCATGCTTATAACAAGCTTTAAAATATACAACAAACAATTTGGCAATAACTAACTGTTTTCCATATGTGCCATTTATGGCACGCTAGCTCAAAAAACATCAATTTGACCATGATCACGTGCTTCAAAATATACAACAACCAGTATTGGCTAAAAGACTGTTTAATCCACATATCACGACGTGACAATCACTACAAATAAAATGAAACAAAAAACACGAGCTCAAAACTTATAATAAATTAAAAAAGTGAAACTATAATACCCGCCACTATCGTGTGGCAGACAGATAACGCTGTGAAATAAAAACTTGAAACGATAATACCCGCCATTATCATAACGCGGGCAGATAACTCTGTCAAAAATTGACTATATTTGCCAATCAGCAATCCTAAACCATATCTCCATAACCTCAATGCACATATAAAAATTGTTGAAAATTCATTGAGATTTACTAAAGTTATTATTCTAAAACTAAAGTACGGATGCCTAGCGGGCGGATAACTCTGTAAAAAATTGAGGAAATTAGACCATTAGCAATCCAAAAACCAGATCTCCACAATCAACGAACATACCAGGTTTGGTGAAAATCCATTGATATTGACTTAAGGTATTGTCCAGAAATGAAAATACGGACGTGTCGCGGGCAGATAACTCTAATAAAAATAAAAGATTGACGATCTTTGCCAGCAATCCCAAATCAGCTCTCCACAATATCAATACACATACCAAGTTTGGTGAGAATCCATTGATATTTACTCAAGTTATCATCCAGCAATGACCTGTCACGGGCAGATATCTATCAAAAATTGACAAAATTTGGCCATTAGCGGTCCCAAACCAGAACTCTACAATATCAATTGACACACCAAGTTTAGTGAAAATCCATTGACATTTACTCAAGTTATCGTCCGGAAACGAAACTACGGACGAACGGATAGACGGACACACGGACGGCCAACGCCTTACCATAATACTCCGCCACTATCGTGTGGCGGGGTATAAAAATGACGAAGTTTGCCCATTATCAATCCCAAACCAGATCTCCACATTATCAATACATATACCAAATTTGTTGAAAATCCATTGTTGTTTACTTTCCGGAAATGGACGTACGGACGAGAAATTCACGGACGAATGACAGATGCACGAACAGACGGACATACGGACGACCAACATGAAAACAGTATACCCACCACCATCGTGTGATGGGGTAAAACAACAAACAGTATACTAAATACAAAACAGAATATGCATCCTGTCACGAATCTCTGTTAGTGTATTGTGCTACAACAGAGATGTAGTCTTGTCGATTTTTGTCAGGATTTTGGATCAGTCCGTTTCTTCCACAGAACGCCAACAGACAAAAATATAAGTGAATACATCCAGGAAACGCCACATCACGAAGCACGGTTTCCCGAAGCACCCAAAGAGGGAGAGGTGAGGAATAAATAATAACAAACACCACATATGAAACCATCGACGTCAAACAAACAAAGAACTGCAACAGAGGAACCGCCGTGTAATGGTCAGTAGGAAAATGGAAATAACTGGGGGACGGGGTGCTTAAATTAGTTTTTTTCTTGCGCGAAATCTCACCTTTAATTCAGATGCAGCTCCAAATTGAAGATTTACAGTATAACCTCAATGGCTCGAACACGGATGGCTCGTTTACCGTGGATGATTCGAACTCTTTGTTCAGTCCCTACAAAATTCTTCCAATAACTCAAGGAAACAAATATTAAGGGATTTTGTCTTATTTTATCATGGAATTGTGTGTTGTGTGTCCTCATTAGATGCCTCATCGATGCGATTCTAATGAGTACACTCAACATACAATCATTGTGTGGAAAATCCAAAAGATTTCCCTAAATTATCGCTATTTGCTTTCCGAACTGGTGCCATGATTACCCACAGTGGCTCGACCTACCGATGGTCCCAAAGATGTTCGAGCCATTGAGGTTCGATTGTATGTTTGGTCCGCATAGGGGTCTTCTACCTTATCTGAGAAGCACCACAGTAAAACGCATACAGTGAAACCTGTATTAGACAGCCACCTCTGAGACAGACTTTAAACAGTGAGGGTTGATGTGGAAAGGTGGCTGTCTTATAAAGGTACATGTCATGTAATTTTGCTAGCAAAATTACATGACATGTACCTTTATAAGATAGTCACCTTTCCACATCAACCACTAAAGTCACTCTCAAAGGTGGCTTTCTTACACAGGTTTCACTGTATAATCAAAACCACTTTGATGCAACAAAGCAAATGGCTCAATGGTGATCTGGAGCCATAACACAAGAAAACCACAAAGACGATCGCTATGGGCCCGACCACAGACGTCGAAAGTCAGATGCAAACCATCTCAAACAGAATAAGGAGAGAGCCGTCATTTAGTCCGAGGATGACCCATCGTTGTGCAATTAAAGAGGGAAGCAACGCTATCAGTCATAACTGAGATAACAACCTTGCATGCAGTTTTCACTCTCAGTGAAACACCGGTTCAACATGCATGTAGCAGTAATGATTCTATATAGCCAGAAGGGAATTGTTTTTACGCACACCCGGGAAAAACCTTGAAAACTATACCTAGAAACGCTTACGAAATAGGGGCCACTCTTAAAGGAAAGAATTTGCTCCCAGATGGAGCATTTTTTTTTCCTTTAAGAGTAGCCACTAAGGTAAAGAAGCAAAGTACAGTCGAACCTCCATGGCTCGAACATCTTTGGGACCATGGAAATTCGTTCGAGACATCGTTAGTTCGAGCCACTGAGGGTAATCATGGCACCAGTTCGGGAAGCAAATAGCGATAATTTAGGGAAATCTTTTGGATTTTCCACACAATGATTGTATATTGAGTGTACTCATTAGAATCGCCTCGATGAGGCGATTCTAATGAGTACATAAAACATACAATTCCGTGATAAAATAAGAAAAAATCCCTAAATATTTGTTTTCTTGAGCTATTGGAAGAATTTTGTAGGTTCGAATCATCCACGGTAAACGAGCCATCAGTGTTCGAGCCATTGAGGTTATACTGTATTTTATGTAAATTCCACTTTATTAAAATTATCGTTATGCGCATGTTATGCACATGCGTTTTTTTTTTTTTCATCTGTACTGTATGAGGCTGGTACAATAGGCAAATATATGCTAGTACTCTTTTCCTGATATAAGTGGGAACAATCACAACCAAAATAAAGCAAGTGTCAAAACAAGAACAAAATACACACAAGTTCAAATGCATGTATAATAATCATTCATGCACCATTTTAACCGTTATCACTCTCTAAGCAAATTATGCGGACGACAAATTGATAACAATTTTCTTATTGTCCACAGAAAACTTTTTTTGACATTTCATGCAAATTACTAAGTAGACAATTTGCATGAAATGTCAAATCCTGTTTTCTGGCAAAAATAAAAAAAAAAGATATTTCAAAATATTGTCTGCTGAAAATTTTACTCAGCATGCTTAGCGTTAACATGGAAAGGTGATGTCCTCGATGACACTTGGAACATGTGTCAGATCAATGGCAGTCGTGCCTATCAAACACAACAATTAATCATACACTCATAATTAGCATATTTGTTTGGCCACATATATATGCATTTACAAGACAATATCTAAAAAGTTTCGTGATGGTCAATTGACAGGTAACAAACAAATAAGCCACACCGCGCGAAACAGGCCCTTCACGCATGTGTGACAAGCAAAGGCCCGGGTTAGAATGCACACCTGCATAATCTGGTCCAGACGTTTGTTTTCTTTTCGCTTGTAAAAGAAGCGGAAAACCAACCTAATGTATCCCTTAACCCTTTTTAGACTGTATAAACTCCACCACACTATATATAAGAAGACTGGAATTTCAATTTTAGGTATGCCAGATTACAATACGAAAACATGACTATTCAAATATACTGAAAATTTACCACCAAAAAACTGAAAATTTTCAGCTAAAAAATTCTGATATTTTTCACATTTTTACTCAAAATATAGATTGTGGGTCCTCGTTAGAACCGCCTTGACGAGGCGGTTCTAACGAGTACAAAAAATCTATGTTTTTTAACAGAAATAAGAAAAATAATGTTTACCCCTGTAAACCCCTGTTTCACTATATAAAAGTGGGGTTTAAGGGGGTCAAAATTATATAGGCATGTTTTTGTGATTTAAATATTTCTAGAGAAAAATAGCTGAACTATTGGAGACCCTGATCAGACGCCGCATTCTGCACCCTTTGCCAATTACTATTTTGGGGGTCTCCTAAAATGGGTTACACGTAACAGCGAACAGTCTAACTGCCATGAGCCCATATCTGTATATGCTGGTTCTCGTCACGATAACATGCCTAAATTTGCAAACAGTGGAGACTCTGATCAGACGCCGCATTCTGCAACCTTTGCCAATTACTATTTTGGGGGTCTCCTAAAAATGGGTTACACGTAACAGCGAACAGTCTAATTGCCATGAGCCGATATCTGTATATGTTAGTTCTCGTCACGATAACATGCCTAAATAATGTTGACCCCGTTAAACCCCACTTTTATACAATAAAACTGGGGTTTACAGGCGTATACATTAGTTTTCTTATTTCTGCTCAAAAACATAGATAGTGGGTACTCGTTAGAACCGCCTCGCACGAGGCGGTTCTAACGAGTACCCACAATCTATGTTTTGAGCAGAAATATGAAAAAAAAGAAAAAAAAAAAAAAAAAAAAAATCAGCGTTTTTTATGATTTTTTTCAATTTTTGGAGGTGGCATTTTTTTTTATATTTGAATGGGCCTGTTTTCGTAATGGCTGGTTCTGTAGTGATATTTTCGGTACCCTATATGCCCTATATATTCGTACGGCAATGCTTCAGGAAATACCGTATTCGATCTAATTACCGCTCTGTGCGCGTAGGTTTTTAAACATTACCGAAAAAACAACAACAACATCTCAAAACAAAAACAAAACAACAACAACAACAACAAAAAAAAAAAAAAAAAAAAAAAAAAACTTGCAGTAAAGTATCCACCTAAAAGGGAACACTTTAAAGAAAGATCAGCAGAGGACTTAAAGAGGGGCGTATTTCTTTATGCTTATATGCGATATTTTTTTTCTGATTTACATCCTCAGAGTTTACATCATAAAAGCATATGTTGTTGGTATCCATTTGAATTGCTGTTTGTCACTCATCCAGCAATTTCGCAAACATTCATAGGTAGTAAAATGGACTTGCTGAAGAGAAGTATAAGGTAAAGAGAAGAGCAAGGAGTTTGAATATTTAGGGTAAATATGGTTTCCAAAATTGATCATATTTATCCAAAATTTCCCATGAAAACGAAATTTTGAGTCAAAGGAGGATCTAACCCCTCGAACCCCTCTGAAACCGCCCCTGGTATGGAGATTCGGTGTCCGAATATTTAAGATATAAACTGTAGTTCTATTCAAAAGCTTATTTCTTTCAGAAATCACTGAAACATTTTTCGAAAGAAAAAAAATAGCAAACACAACAATGACAAATAATTACTCTTGCAAAACAATGCATAATTATATACAAAATAATTATAAAAATGAAGTTTACTAAAATCTGAAATAACAAATCAGAGTTCATGGGTGCGTAGATTCCCGGTTAGCATTCTGTTTAAATCTATATCGGATCGTTATCGACCAGACAGGAATCCTGTCGGGCCGATAACGGTCCGATACAGATTAAACATTACGAAAACGCCCATTCAAATATATTGACTATTACACCACCAAAACAGAAAGTTTCCAGGTAAAAATTCTGATATTTTTCATATTTCTTCTCAAAACATAGATTTGACCGGTCCATTCTTAAGTAAAGGGATGTGCGATTAGGATTTTTTTTCCTATTACCATCTTTTCTAGAAATTCCTGTATTTAATGCAAACAGTGTAGACTTTGATCAGACGCCGCGTTCTGCGGCGTCTGATCTGGGTCTACACTGTTTGCTAATGTCCCTATTATGGGACGCCAGGCTTAAATGGGTTAAAAGTGATGTCGAAAGGACTGCAAGTTTCAAATTAAAGCACATACGATCTTTTTCTAAGCGGGATCCAATATGAAAATGAAATATTCTCTCTTTTTTATTTATTTCGCCTCTTCTTTCTTTTGTTCCTCTCCCAAGTTAGAGTAGAGCGTAAAGGCAGCGCTGCCAGAGGAGGATGACTGGTCAGTACTTTTCTCTGCCATCTTGGAACACAATTCCTTCTTTATCTGGCCATTAGGGATCACGTGGAATACCAGGAGGCAAAATCCCTACACAAACAGAATAAACATAGAATAGAATACAGATTAACACAAACCTTTGGACTTTCTTTTGAATCCCATTTGTATAAAAGTGTCAATTGTTTGTCTTAGTCTATTAGATGCTGTAGCATGGTACATAAAATAAAATACTGCTATAACCAAACGGAATAGACGACGAGTTATTAAGAATGTACATAAACAGAGCCGTGTAAACATATATCAATTAAATTGTTCTGCTTTATAATAAATTATAACTGCACGGCGAGTAGAAAAGTCGACTGATTGAAAAGCTGACTTTCGAAGTGTGTCCTATAATCACCTTGTGTGTCCGTCTGTCCGTCCGTGGTTAGTTTGCGAAAACGGCCACACCGCTTAAATCTTTGGGAACATTTTGATAATTTTTGGCATACTGATAGATACCGACAAGATCTGGCCAATACCCTTGCCAAATGCCACTTTTCTTTGACCAAGGCAACGCCGAAACAGAGCATGTAAAAATATAGAGAGCGCCGTAGGTCTTCAACCATATGGGATATTTTGATAAAAGTTTGTATACAGATTGATATTTGCAAGATGCGGACAAAGGAATTGCCAAATACCACTTTTCCTTGAATGAGGCAATACCGAGGCCAAAAATGTGATAGTTAGCGAAAAATACTCATAACTCTTGAAACCTTAGGAATATTTGATATTTTTGGCACAAAGATTGACACCGACAAGATCTTGCCACAAACCAATTTTCATTGGCCAAGGCAACGCGGAGGCCAAAATACGGAAATAGCCATAGGTCTTCAACAATATTTTGATAAAATGTTGTATTCACATTAGAATTGACGAAATCTAGCTAAAGGAACCACCAAAATCTCGAGGCTAAAAAGAGGCACAGGCAAGAATTAGGCGGTCGTGCACCTTAGCGATAGTTGATTTTAAAAGCATGATTGTCTCTCTCTAAAGCGACCAGAATTTAGTTGACACAACTTTGGTAGATTCGACAGCAGATTTGAGATTTAATGTAATTCACTCTCCACTCTCTGAGGTTTACGGTATTTGGCCTGTTATGTCCAAATAGTATCTCCTTTTTATTATAATGCTGCGACATGACACGTTGGCTGGTGGGGGTTGTGAGGGTTCAGATCAGCCTGCACACTTGCACGGTCTTATATTGGTATTCTCTGCTGGTAATGTAAAGCCCCTTCTTTAAAGACGATAAGGTCTAAAAAACGATCTAGTCTAAAAAGCAAGCAGACCTCTTTTTATTAGGGGATTTGTATGCAGAAAAGCAAAACAGGAAGTCTCAAAAGAAGTTTCCGTTGTAAAAATGGCAGGAAACAAGCCAACTGTATCAAGTCCCCTTACGAAACGCCTACCTGTCCGGAGCAAAGGACTACATAGGTATACTGGAAAAATACCGGACCATCAAACGTCACAGATAACCCCATGATCCACTGTAAACCTAACACCGGGAACAGGGACAGAGATGTCACCAGAACATGTCTAGAAAGCAACACAAGATCATTATTGTTCACAGTTTACCAGTTGGAAGAAGCGACAGGGATTAATGACAAAACAAACGCCAAATTTAAATGTATGTGAGACGGTTATGACATAACCGTTTCATTTACATTTTTAACCTTTAAAGCGCCAAGAAAACCTACATCTGAAAATGTCGTCTGTTTATGTCGTCTGCTGCATCTTCTTGCAAACTTTTCAAACATACTTTTTGCATACAGGCAAACAATGTAGACCCAGATCAGACTGCTCCTAGAGGAGCAGTCTGATCTGGGTTCACACTGTTTGCAACAATAACTTTTTAAGTATTCGGCAGAAGACAAAGCAGATGACAATAGTTGTGTTTAGCGTCTTAAGGGTTAATATGGCGTCTGACTTGTCATAATTCCCCATCGCTTCTTCTTTCGATGTCTTAAGTTAGCAGGTACTTTATTTAGTGAGGTTGACTCAGTTGGACCAACATGCGTGGCCATTTCATATGAAACCAATTAAAGCAACAACGAATTTCATAAATTTCAAATGAAACGGCTAAGACGGTAAAATTCTGTTTATCATGTGACGTTTAAATTGTTTTTATGGCATTTTTTTTTTTTTTTTTTTTTGTTGTTGTTGTTGTTGTTTTAACAAAAAACATTATCCTTGTCACAGTTTGCGTCATGACGTTATGCACCAGTAGCCAACCGTTATGTAACTGATCATTGGGGTTTGTTTGTATTGAGGTTTTACGGCCCAGTCAACCCAAAAGAGTCAGGTCGAGCGTGGTCAGTTTCCCTAACCACACTTTTACTGGGCAAGCTTAGTCCTCTAAGCGGTTAATCAGTATTGTGCACATTCTATCGCCAGAAACTGACAACTGCCCTTCTTGAATCAGCGGAAGGGAGAGAATGACAATATAAAATATTTCATGATCAAATCTCCACGAAAGAATGTTGCCGACCCGGCGGATGTCGAACCCGCCACGTGTCCAACTGAGCCACCGAGGCCGGCTGATCCTTGAGGTACACCTGCCTTGATATAATTCCATGTGGAGCATTTGCCATAATTGACCTAAGTGTTAGGACAGACATAGAACAAGCAGTGAACGCGGCTTTTGGTCAGGATCTACACTGTTTGCTATTCGTCTAGCTGGGTTAAGATCCATCGACATGCAATTAAACAGACTCGTGCAGTTTAGAATCTATTGCTCTAATATAAGGACGAGTAAGATAGGCCGTGCCATGCGAAAATGTGTCTTCCGGTATATGCGGACAGCAAAGGCCCAGATCCGCAGGCTGATCAGGGCCTTTGCTATCCGCTAACATAATCTTTTGATACTACAGAATGTACCAGTGGAGGGTAAAGGTCCGACTGATACTTTGCGCATTTTGAGTTTGTTCGAAGGTACTTTTTTCGCTTGATGAGTTATAGATAAAGAGTTAAGATGTCTAGGCCCAGTTGTTCAAAACTAACGATGCCATTAGTTAACGTATCGTTAAAATCTTGATTATTAAATATGGCATATACGCTATTATTTTTGCTGAAAAAATGTGAGTAGCTTTTGCATTTGCAAAAGCTACACACATTTATCAGCAAAAATACCTGTGAATTAGATATTTTACTTACTAGAACAGTTAACACTTTGACCACTAACGAGCTCGTTAAAGGCTCCATATTCCTCAAAAATAGACATTTTATTATCCAAGAAAGGTTTAATAAATTTATATATGGTAGTAATACACTTATAAAATGTGGCATCTGACAGCTTGTAAAATTTCAGTAAGTCTCTCGTTCTTAAAATGAAATGATTTTTATCGTATCTCTGAATTAATGTTGCCAACATTAATTTAGAGATACAGTAAAAATCATTTCATTTTTTGATCCAGTTCAAAAACTAGAGACTAACTGAAATTTTACAGGCTGTCAGATGCCACATTTTATGATCGTATTAATACTATACGTTAATTTATTAAACCTTATTTGGATAAAAAATGACTATTTTTGAGGAATATGGAGCCTTTAAGCTAACGATGCTTTGAACAACTGGGCCATGGTTATTTAGGGTAAACAGGGGCCTGAGGCACGTACCGGCATATTGTGGAGAAACGTTGCTTCTTCTCCAGATCAAACCTAACCCTTGTGATGATGATCATCAGATACAAGACAATGTTGACCTGAAAGGTTAAACTATTAGAGTATGAGCCATGCCAGGCCCAGGCCCGAAAACACGCTATTAACCCATTAAAGACTGAATAAATTCTCCCACACTATATATTGGAAGATGCCATTTTCGATCTTAGGTATATCAGGCTATATTATGTAGATATTCCTAAAGAAAAATGGTAGAACTATTTGCAAACAGTGGAGACCCTGATCAGACGCCGCGTTCTGCGGCGTCTGATCTGGGTCTGCACTGCTTGCCACTTACCCGTTTAGGGGTCTTTAGTCTTCAATGGGTTAATGTATACAATGACCAAAGTATTGACGAACTGTTAACCGCCACATATCCGCAGCCTGTTATTGGAAAACGCCCAAAATGGATATTATATTCATCGCCAAGCTCACACTATCGTCATAAACTCTTCCCACATAAAGAAATTGGAAAGAGTGGGTCCAAAAAACGTAACAGACCAATACAATAGAGCCTCCACCAAAGGTCACCTCTCAAAAATAGCCAATTCCCTTTAACAGTCACTTTTCTGATTTCCGAAAGTGCAGTTATGCTATGTACTTAACCTCTCTGTACCAGTTCTGTGTCTTCCCAAACGTGACAGTTGGGAAGTTGAAAAAAGGGTTGCACAAGTATGATGCAAGAAATGTGGGTTGCTGCCTGCTGCTGAATTATATGGTAATTAGCCCTTGTCATGCTAAATAAATTTAGATGCCACGCCCACTTCTAATTTTCAGCCAATCAGATTACTTGATACAGATTGTTGATACAAATTCACATACTTACTGACAAACAGTGCAGATCCAGATCAGTTGGCTGCTGAAGAAGCCAACTGATCTGGCTCTTCAATGCTTGCAAAAGCAGGGTATATCCGGGTTCAGCAGGACTAGGGTTAATCCTCTAACTAGCAATCAAAATGTGATATGTGATTTATTATAAAAAATGTCGATCCCCTATTCTCAGATTCTTTTTTAAACCAAACTGTTGTGCTCCATATTTCGTTGATATATTTCGATGTTAGGTGGCAGAATAAGGGAAGACCGCAGTTTTTCATATGACATTCTACATGCCGATTCGTTAATTTTGGTATATATAATAAATAAAAACATTATTTAAATCGCAACACTGAAATGACAAAATTCATATCCATATTAAGAGATCGCTTGAGTCATTAGTTTGTCTTTTATTTTCTTTTATTTATTTATTTATTTATTTATGTATTTTTTTTTTTAAGTAATCCGTCTGATGAAAATGCATTAAAATTGAAGGGAATGAATTCATTCCGTTGAGTTTCCGCAATTTTTATACGCGTGTAAATTTTGTGATGACCTTAAGTTGGCTTTCCTGCACACCAAGGGTTATTCTGAAAAGAAAGTCCTAAACGAAATAATTTGAAACATTATGCTTTCGTTTAAGAGTATACTTTTTTTTCAGACGGAAAGCAAACATAATTTGACAAAGTTGCTGCCCATGAAAGAGTAATCTATCCCCGCCCCTCCCCCCCCCCACACACAAATATAAATAAACCATAAGTCAGCTGCTGTATCTGAGGGCAGACAAAATTAAATATTACCTAAAACCAAATACCGTATTCGATCTAATTACCGCACATACCCCTATAGGCGCACAGTCAAGAAATTCCGTAGTCTTCAGATTATAGCCAGTGTAATTTTTCTTTACTTCTTTATGAAGGCATATGTTGTGGGTACTCATTTGAATTGCATCGACTTGTCGATGCAATTCAAATGAGCACCCACAACATATGCCTTTATAAAGAAAGTCAGAAAAAATCGTATAATCATCATCAAATAAGTCCTTTTCTGATCTTTTTTATAGTGTATCCTTAGCAGGTAGATACATATTTTACCACCACTGAGTGTTCTCAGTAATCTTGAAAAACCTAAGCGCACAGTGCGGTAATTAGGTCGAATACGGTAACTTACCAGGAGAACCAGCCCCAGCGGCAAGAGAAAGGCAAGTCGTGTGTTCTTCTCATACGGGAGCCAACATCTGAAGAAAAATATACAATGCTCTGGTTTCATGTCTAGACTGGTTCTGGGAACCTATGCCTCTAGACTGGGAATCAGATAAGATTTAACCCATTGTAGTCTGGAAACTTCTAAAAGGGTAATTGACAAACAGTGCAGACCCTGATCAGACGCCGCAGTATGCGGTATGCAGCGTCTGATCAGGGCCTCCACTGTTTGCAAAAGTTCAACCATTTTTTTTCTCTAAGAACATCTAAATTATATAGCCTGACATACCTAAAATTGAAATTTGACTCTTCCAATATATAGTGTAGGGGAGTGTATTCAGACTACAATGGGTTAACCAAAACAGACGGCTGGCACTCGAAGTATGTAAAGACTGGTGGTAGGCTACTAACATGTCTTCTACCCTTACAGTTAAGTGACAGCCAAACACAGACATATTGGAGCATAAACAGACAGAAAATAGCCAGACTAGGTAGAGGTTTTGTACAATGCAGTGTGGGCTCCAGTGGTGTCAGTTGAAAGACAGCAAATATGGGCCTACATACCCAGCTAGCATTCTTTATAAATCTACAGCGGGCCGTTATCGGCCCGTCAGCTACCCTGACGGGCTGATAACCGCCCGCTTTAGATTTTATGAAGAATGCTTTAAAACTGGGTAATTTTGCCTGGCGGTTTTAATCTATAATTATTTCTACCCAGACACATATCTTTAAAGGTACCGTATTTTCAAGATAACATTACCATACTTGATCTAATTTTGAAAATGTCAATGTAACTACTCGTAAATCTGTCTATATGTAAATACGGCTGGATGAATGATAACCCAGTAAGCATTTTTTTGCAAATCTATAGCGGGCCCTTATCGGCCCGTCAGGGTAGCTGACGGGCCGATAATGGTCCGCTATAGATTTATAAAGAATGCTGGCTAGGAAGACTGGAAAACTGCTGCAAACTTTTAACTTAGTATAATTTGAATTCTGAAACGTTCAAATCGGAGTGTCTGTGTGAAGAAAGAACTTAGTGATCATAGAACATGCAGGTATATGCATCCACCATTGTCGTCCAACATAGATCACATATGGCCATACACATGTTTCTCAGTGAGGCGGCTCACATTAGATTAATCTATGCAGCAAAACATGAGAACGGTGAATTGAGACAAAGATCGCATTCTGATACTCACTGTTGTTCATTTACGTGTATCAATGGATCCCTAAGCACACAACGGAGGCACCGCACTTTAGCAGACTGATCTACTTTTTTTTTTATTGCACAGGAAACAAAGGCCCTTTTGTCAGGGAAGCTTATTTGTAAAACCTATACAGTTTAACCCATTTATGCCTAGCGTCCCATAAAAGGGATATTGGCAAATAGTGTAAACCCAGATCAGACGCCGCAGAAGGTGGCGTCTGATCAGGGTCTACACTATTTGCATTAAATACATGAAAATCTATTAAAATGGTAATAATCAAAAGTAACCAGACACTCCTTCTATTTAAAATGGACCTGTCCAAAAAGTTGAATTAGAAGAGTCCATTCGCCACAAAATGAATAAGGTGATTCCTTACAGTTTGTCTCTGGCGTAGTAATCTCCTCGTGAGAGCACGGTGATGACAGCGATTACCAAGGGTAGACACCATATCATAGCAACATAAACACCTCGCTTCTGACAGCCCTGTAATGACTGGGTCCCCAGCTGTAAGCAATTTACTAAGATTAATATTTCCACCATAACGACACGAAAAAGAATATTTCTGTGCTGCTTTGAAAACGTAAACAATATCGGTTGCCGTATGTGTATCCTAAGTATTCCGACGTCATCATTAATTCCTTAATCAAAGCATTGACAGCACTGGTGGGTCGATTGTCTCTGAGTGAAGGCTGGGAAAATGGTCCTGAACGGGCACCTAAAACTTTCATTTAATCCTTAACTTCCTATAATCTAACCAGATAGTGCAGACCCAGATCAGACGCCGCTTTATGCGGCGTCTGATCTGTATCTGCACTGATTGCCAATGTCCCGGTCCAGTCCAGGTTTTACAGATAATCCTCTTTACACTGCCCTCTGACGTCACAACGACGTCACTGTGGACAAATTTGGGCGTTTGTATACTATGGCTAGATTGTAAACAATCGACCTAAAATACCATAGGCCCTACCTATTCTAAGATGACTTAACAGGCACATTTAATTACCCGAGTAATTGACAATATATCTAAAAATTACTGACTTATAACAGTGTAGACCCAGATCAGACGCCACACGTTATGTGGCGTCTGATCTGGGTCTACTCTGTTTGCTCAGGCTTGCCTGTCCGAAAACTTAAATACCGTATAATGAATACAAATACCATGTGCGTTCAGAAAGCAATAGCAAATATGACGTAAAAATAAAGGTTTAAAAGCTACAGTTATGAGACACGCAAAATGTATCTAAAATGAAGCAAAAGGAAAGGAAACGGTACATCCCTATAGTGTTTATACACATTTTGTTTTCTGGTAAAAACAACATTATTGCACAGAATGAGTTTTAAGGGCGTGACTAGTATAATAATTCATACAGAGGTTGACACAAGAAGCTATCTCAGGAAGGGTCCTCTAAAAACAATAGGCCATGTTGCCATGTCCCCAAGCCTCAAATGCTCTCATATTTCATAAAAATTAAGAAGAAATAAGAGTTCGCTCCCTTGTTGCTTAACAGTTCTCTTGTCTCTCCAAACACCTGGCAGGGCCCACAAGAGAGAGAGAGAGAGAGAGAGAGAGAGAGAGAGAGAGAGAGAGAGAGAGAGAGTATTTCTTACCTTTGACCATAAATGTTGTGCAAAGGCCAGGGATGCAAAAGGCACACACAAGAAGAGGTAATGTAGTATTGATGATGCTGTTTTACACCAAGCCTAATAAGGAAAAATACCATCACGAAAACACGTCTATATAATTCTGACCCCCTTAAACCCCACTTTTATATAGTAAAACTGGGGTTTACAGGGGTATACATTATTTTTTCTTATTTCTGCTCAAAAACATAGATTGTGGGTACACGTTAGAACCGCCTCGCCGAGGCGGTTCTAACGAATACCCACAATCTATGTTTTGAGCAGAAATATGAAAAAAATCAGAGTTTTTTATCTGATTTTTTTCCAGTTTTTGGGGATGAAATTTTACCTATATTTGAATAGGCGTGTTTTCGTAATGATTAACTCTGTTTAGTCTGGAGACACTCAAAAGGGAAACTGAAAAAAAAACGTGTAGACCCAGATCAGACACCGTAGATGGTCTGCTGCGTCTGATCAGCGTTTCTACTGTTTGCGAATAGCTTAGCTGTTTTTCTCTAGGAATATCTGTTACATAGCCTGATATATCTAAATTCGAAATTCGACTCTTCCAATATAGAGTCTGTGGGGAGTTTATTCAGTCCAAAATGTGTTAATCAAAAATGTTTAATTAAACGATTATAAATTCCTTTAAATTCGACTGTACATCAACAAAGAAGTTAATGGATCTTGCAGATTTTCATCGGGGAATGGATTTTGTTGGTAGTTGCTTTTATCGTATATTACAATTGAGACAGTTTTTGAGACTTCCTGTTAGCATCCCCGTACATCAATCCCCTTCTGAAAAGGGATCTACTCCAAAATGACAGAATTTGCTCCCAAGGCGAGCTAATTATAAAAACGGAGGGGTGAAAAATACAATTATGATAATTGCACCCACTGAAAGTGAATCCCATTACCCGTAAGACATGAAATCCGCAAAATAAATGAATAGAAAATCGACACTTTTTTATTTTACAGAAAACCGGTCACGTAGAAATCATCGTATATATATATATATTGTATTCATCACTGTTGACACTTGTTAAAATTCATACAGTCATTTGCAAATAAAGATTTACGTTTTGAATGGCTTCTTTGCAAGAGTTTATTTGTTTATTTGATTTGCAACGTTCTAAGAGATTTCCTGTCACAATTAAATAGACATAATTCGACTTCAAACATATAACATGTTATCCATGCTAACACTTTTGGGTAGAATGCTGGGTAGTGTGGTACCGTTTCTGTTTGCACCACCCGGTTGTTGATATATATTATTGTAGTTTTCATGATTGTGTTGTTGTTTTTTTTTTATTTTTTTTTTTTTTTTTATTTTTTTTTTTTTCATTAAAACGTCGTTTTAATATATATATATATATATATATATATATATATATATATATATATATATATATATATATATATATATATATATATATATATATATATATATATATATATATTCTCCTATCTACAGTCCAGAAGATGACTCCCATACCGTACTTTTTACACTCACTTTGAAAGAAACTTACCGGGTTAGGGTATGACGTATTTTCAGCTCCTATAAAAGATAGCTGTGCTCCCATCAAAGCGACACACATGTTACCAATGATAAAAAGACCATCGCCTTTTGTCCTAAAATGAATATAGCCTGAACCTTAACCCTAGTCATGCCGACCCCGGATATATCCAGCCTTTGCAAACAATGTAGCTCAAGTTCAGTTGGCTTCTGATCTGGAGCTGCACTGTTTGTCATTAAAATGTGAATTTGTATCAACAACCAGGATCAAATAATCTGATTGGCTGAAAACTAGAAGTGGGCATGGCATCTTAATTTATTCAGCATGACAAGGGTTAATTAGAAAAAGAGGTCTTAATCCATACGCCAAGTGGCAAACTACTGCAAGTCCATCCCAGCGGGCACATAACATAAATATAACGTCTCCTCAACGTCGATGCAACGTCATGACGTTGCATCGACGTTGAGGCGACGTTGTATTTACGTCATGTGCCCGCTGGGATGAATTCTGATCAGGATCTACAAATTCTCAAGCAAATGCAATAGTATTCGGCAAACAGACAAGGCCTGATCGTGCTTGTTGCGCGCCACAGGTGGATACGGACGGGCTTTTGCCTTTCTTATAAATATAAGGATCAATTGCCTTGTACGGCTTATTATTAATTCCTACGCATTACTAAATATATATTATACATTAGGAGAGTGTTTACTTTCCCACTAAATACGAATTCCAATTTCGACTTTTTTTACAGAAAACAATAGACAATAATAAATAGAAACTAATGGGATAATGCAGGATGCAAAAGAATGATGGAACACAACGCAGAAAAAAAAGAGCCCATTTCTTCATGTATACATATAAATACAAATTCCTTCAAATATTTCGATTTACAATAGAAAGGGTATCAAACTAAAGCTGCCCTGTGCAGCCAACTTAGCGATTTACTAAGTATCCATGTGCATCAGCCACCTCAGAAAACATATACCCTTTTTAAGTGTTCTCATATTGAAAACAAATACATACCATTATCTTGGTAGCCTGCCTCTGAAAATGCATCCTTTTTGAGAGGCCGCGATCTAAAACTTTAAACACATAATTATCGTTATGTAGTTTTCGCGATTTAGAAACTAACTTCAAGTTGGTAATCTGAGTGTCCTAGTCGGCTTTGAAAAATAATCTTTCGCTCGGACGCATGCACATGCGTACCCAGTCAACCACCCAAAAGTGCCCAACCCGCTCATTGGGTAATACGGCATACAAGAGGTACTTCTTCTATTGGTCGGTGCAGTGTGCGGTCTGAAAAGTCTCATTCTGAGGTACGATGAATAGTCTAAGCGGTGTCTTCAGTGGTCGTCCTTCTGGCGTTATTTCTGGAACCTATCTCCAACACCCTCTTCAATCTCACATGCTTAAATACACATGTTCTTTTGAGCCTTTGGTCGTATTTACTCTAAGCAATGGGTCGTTTAGCAACCCCAGCAGGCACATAACATCAAAATGACGTCGTATCAACGTCGATGCGACGTGATCACGTCGCATCGACGTTGATACGACGTCATTTTAACGTTGTGTGCCCACTGGGACGGCGTCTACATGCAGCAAGTGTTGAACCGTATTTCTCACGGAACGGATTCCTCACGCCGGTGTGATAAATTCGACCGAATTTTTCACATTCGGACAAAGGTGAAGAATACGTTTTGCGGATTTAGAGTTTTTAACCCAAACGAGTTTGTCACACATTAGAATTTCTATTGCTTGCACACCAGTAAACAAATTTTTAATGAATGGAAACATTTTTGGTGAAATATAGGTGTGAGAAATTCGGTCGGATTTTTCACATGTGATGTATTCTGCTGAATATGAGATAACTTTGTCGAATTTGGTCAAACTGTTCACATCACATCTGTGAAGTATTCGATCGAATTCCTCATGTTTGACCTATTGGTACACGTTCGAACCGCCTCAGTGAGGTGTCGGTTCGAACGAGTACCCATAATCTATGTTTTAGAGCAGAAATAAGGAAATAATGAACACCCCAGCAAACCCCACTTTTTCCTCATAAGGAAAACATATCTATTCAAATACATTGCATTTTGCCAAAGAGGATTTTCAGAGGAAAAATTTTGATACCTTTCTTATTTCTCCTCAAATTATTAATTGTGGGCACACGTTCGAAACGCCTCGGTAACCGCCTCGCTGAGGTGGTTTGAACGAGTACCCACAATTTTTATAGCAGAAATAAGGAAATAATAAATAGCCCTGCAACCCTCACTTTTCCTATATAAAGTGGGGTTTGCCGGGGTATTCATTGCATAGGCTTGTTTTCTTAATGTATAATTCAGACCATTTGTGGCTTTTCACAATCACGATTATCAATTACCTAAATTAATCCATTGTTACAAACAATTCGCATTGATATCTTAAATAATTAAAGTCGGGCTGATTTATATCAATAATTTTCATTTCAAGTTTAAGATAACAATATAAAGACTGATTTTTAGATATCGATTTTTCGAAATAAAATATTCACAAATTGGGTATCAATATATGTAATTATTAATATCCATAATTAATTATAGATATCAATAAAACTCTTTACAGATATCCATAATTTATAGATATCTTTACAATAAGAATATTTGATATCAGTACCAACAATCTTATATCTATAATAAGATTTGTCGAAATCTGTATAGAATAAGGGATGATTGATATTATTGAACAAATCCATAGGTATCAAGAAACAGATATGACATTTCATTTATTTCATTTTATGATATCCAATAATATTTGAAGTTAAAAATAATAATACAATAAATAATAAATCTATCACTCGATTAAAAGATATGCATGATAAGAAAAATATATTACCTCGAAGCTGTATTAAATGGTTAATCGTATGTTTTATATCATAAGCTGTGACAAATACGTTTGTGAGAAATCCGTGCATGAAAAAAAGGCACTTTTTTGAGTTTTTTGTTGAAAGGTGACAAATACGTTTGCGTGCTATATATAAAACTGATACCGAACGAGTTTGTCACAGATAGGTGAGGAATACGTTCGGCAGCTGTGAAAAATTCGGTCGACTTCTTCACGCCGCGTGACAAATCCGACCGAATTTTTCACACGTGTGAGGAATCCGTTCCGTGAGAAATACGGTTCAACACAGCAGCTTTTCAAACATATCAACAGATAATCAGCGGACGTGTTCAAATTTTAGGAGAAATATGAAAAGTAGTGAGTGGAATATGTTACAAAAATATATCTGTCACTAAGTGAAGAAAAATAATGCTGACAGCATCTCAATTATCATAGCGGAGAATCAACTGTGTGTAACTAGAGAAACTCAGTTCTGTAAAAGTCTATTCTTGAGCAGTATAACTGTAATATGTTGCATACACCCTTTACTGCCGTCTTAAGCAGTAAGCCATTTTAATTCCAAAATTACTCAAAAAATGACTATAAGCCAGCGAATGACAAAACCAATAAAATGACATTTACGCCTAGCAAAGACTCAGATCAGCCTGGTCTGATCAGTCATCGCTGTCCACCTGAAGAAAGCTTGGTCCCTTAGATACACATTGAACGCGCAGCAAAAAAAATCTGATGAGACTGGGCGGATGCCCAGGCTGATCTGAGTCTTCACTGGGCGCACATGCCATTTTGTTGGTTTTGTAATGCGCTGGCTCCTATCTCTTTCTCTGTTGTATATAGAATTCTATGGGTCAACAAATTCATAATTATATATATACCCAGTAAGCATTCTTTATAAATATATAGCGGGCCGTTATCGGCCCGTCAGGGTAGCTGACGGGCCGATAACGGTCGGCTATAGATTTATAAAGAATGCTAGCTGGGTATTACGAACATTGCCTAAATCTGAAGGAACTGCATTACGAAAACACGCCTATTCAAATATAAATTGAAAATCTCACCTCCAAAAACTGAAGATTTTCAGATAAAACTCTGATTTTTTTTCACATTTCTGCTCAAAACATAGATTGTGGGTACTCGTTAGAACCGCCTCGGCGAGGCGGTTCTAACGAGTACCCACAATCTATGTTTTTGAGCAGAAATAAGAAAAATAATGTATACCCCTGTAAACCCTAGTTTTACTATATAAAAGTGGGGTTTAAGGGGGTCAAAATTATATAGGTATGTTTTCGTGATGGTGTTCATAAAGGCATTATATCTTTTACTTACGGTAGAAAACAAAGTAAACACAGGGTCATAACAGAACAAACCAGAGACAGTCCACAACCAATCTCAGACACTGTAATCATCCTCAACTGCTGCTCCACGCTCAGCTAGAAAACAGTTAAAAATCAAACAAATGTAATATATAAAACAACAAGAGAACAAGCAGCCTCGGAAAATTTCTGAACGAAAGATATGTGCATGTACCGGGATACATCAGAGTGGAGCCTTTCATATACCAATCCAGAAAAATGGGGTCATTCATACACTTTTGCCTGAAAAGGGGGCTAATCATATACTTGGCAGCGCTGAAAAAAGGGGTCATTCGGCACGCACATCCGAACTATGCCATATATAGGAAGTTACCCACCCCCACCCCCACCCCAACCCCCGAGTCTTCTAACTCATTGCGCAATTTTGTAATCTCGCCAGAAACTTAGCTAGTTGCTCATACGAGCATTCTCAGACAAACAACCAGGTCCTAGCCCCTCTGAGTATCTCAGCATGCGCATTCAAAGTTAAACATTACCGAAATCAACAAATTAATAGCTATGACAGATACAAACACTTAAATGCGTGGGTGAAACGTCAAACACCGACGATCCCGGCAAATATAAAAATCGACGATACCGGCAAATATAAAAAAAGTCCTTTGTGAACCAATCGAACACTCTACCATATAAAAATCCAAAGCTATATTAAGAGACCGGTGCGATTCCAGCGCCGGTCAATAAAACGCGTCATATAAAAGGAGTCATTCGCATTGTATGCTTTAGGGGAATATATTTTCAGTAGAGGCAATTCTGTAAACTTCTTTTGCCTCCCTTTTGAAAAGTGCCTACTTCAGAAGGACAAAAAAAAAAAAAAAAAAAAAAAAAAAAAACAACAACAAAAAAAACAAAAAAAAACACATAGACACATTTATTTTTTCACCACAGAATATAACAAAGTTTCTATTTACATATATCGGATTAATCACTCCATGTAATGCTTAGACCACAGCAGACAATGGAAAAAGCATAGCATATAACACTGAGACCACAGCATATAGTCAAGTACTATAGCTTATAACCATTTAACCACGGAATACAACGAAGTTTTCATTTCTTATATCGAATTAACCACTTTCTATAATGCTTAGGCCACAGCATATAAACGGAAAGCACCCAAAATAATTATATTTATGCTCGTAAGACAGTTATGGCGTTCCATAGCTTACAATAAAATTGTCTGCCACAGTTTGTTTGGTACAACATTCGTAAACTATTAAAAATGCAGGTATACAACACACACACGCGCACGCACGCGCTCGCACCCACACACGTATGCACACACGCACATTTTGGTAGTGAGTGTATTGAGCGATATGCCTAGGGTCATATGTCAACTAGGATCCCTTATTCCAATTATTATCATAACTTGTTAGCAAACGCAGAGATTCTGAATCAAGCGAGACCGTGAGTATGGGATTCAGTACTAAAGAAGCCAGAATAAGCATTTCCTACAAGCTGGCATATTAGAAAGGCTTAGTACCCCAGACAAAACCATGCCTCTTTTGGAATGTATAAGCAACTCAACGAAAGAAGAATGCTCATTACGAAAATATGCCTATTCAAATATATAGAAAATTTCACCTCCAAAAACTGAAAATTTTCAGATAAAAAAACTCTGATATTTTTCACATTTCTGTTCAAAACATAGATTGTGGGTAGTTGCTAGAACCGTCTCGGCGAGGCGGTTCTAACGGGTACCGACAATCTATGTTTTCGAGCAATTTATATACCCCTGTAAACCCCAGTTTTACTATATAGAAGTGGGAGTAGTGCCGCCCTATACTACAAGTGGGGTTTAAGGCGGGGGGGTCAAATTATTTAGGCATGTTTTCGTGATGTTTATTCCGTATGCCAACAGACCCAGATCCATGAGACTGTACATGAAGACAATCTGATCAAGGCTTTTGCAGTCCGCTTAAGAAACTGATCAAGGGCCAGTTGTTCAAAGCATCGTTAGCTTAACTAGCTCGTTAGTGGTCAAAATGTTAACTGTTCTAGTAAGTACAATATCTAAATCACAGGTAGTTTTGCTGAAAAAATGTGAGTAACTTTTGCAAATGCAAAAGTTACTCACATTTTTTTCAGCAAAAATGTTGGCGTATATGCCACATTTATTGAAGGTTTAACGATACGTTAACTAACGCATCGTTAGTTTTTGAACAACTGGGCCCAGATTGCGAAGTCGCAAGCTGAACTGGAACTCAGCTGATTTGTTGAAGGATACTGGCGTCGCCAAACAGACAATCCACATGAAATGTCAAACCTTATTTGTAGCAGAAGACAAGATTTTTATCATTTTTTTTTTTAAAGAAAGTAAGGCTTGACATTTTATCATTTTTTTTTAAAGAAAATAAGGCTTGACATTTCATGCGAATTGTCTGACTAGCAGACAATTCACATGACATGTCAATCCTTATTTTCTCTAAATATTTCAAAATGTCGTCAGCCGAAGTTGTGATATGCATGTATTTTATTACCGATGTGTCATTGTCAAACTGCATCAGAAATATGTAGTTAGCCATCCCGGATTTGTTGAAGGATACTGGCGTCGATACTGAAAAATAAAAGTCAAATGTTGAACCTGCAGTCTAATCACCGTGTTTGTGGACATGCTTTTCAGCCTCTTGTGAGGATCTCAGTAAAAAAATACCAGTGACAAACAAAACAAAGCACAATTGAATTTTTACCACTATTTCTCCAACTTTCCTGGTGACATTCAGAGACTCGTCAAACTGTTTTGGAATGAGTGTGTCAATCATTGTTGGACACCATTTAATTCGGAAAAACGTCGCCTTAGCCTAACGTTGGTGATGTCATAAGTGAACAGTAATGCTATGCGATTACTTCGAAATAATTGATAATTACAGACAACCCTCTTTCTACCGACACTCGATACAACGACAAAATTCGTTATAATGACAATTTGACTGTCACGAAACCATCGCTAAAGAGGTAACAATTAGTCTCAAATCATGCAAGAATTTTGTATTTAATACTTTAAAGAAAACATATGTTTTGGATATCAGTGAAGTGATTCTAACAAATATCCAAACACATATGTCCTAAGAGGAAATAAGAACAAAATAAGACCTTTCTTACATATCAATCTGGGCCCAGTTGTTCAAAGCGTCGTTAGCTTAACGAGCTCGTTAAGGGTCATTTCGTTAACTGTTTTAGCATATTCAATTTACAATATTCTGATATTTTTTGCTGAAAAAATGTGAGTAGCTTTTGCACTGCAAAAGCTACTCACATTTTTTCAGCAAAAAATTTCAGCATATTTGTGTATCAGTCGATGTAAATTTTAACGAATCGTTAACTAACGGCATCGTTAGCTTTGAACAACTGGGCCCTGCTCATTAATTATTCTCTACAACAGCAAATTCATTTTAATGGCAACGTCTTTGGGAACAAATGCTGTCGCTGTAATGAGGTTTCACTGTATAACAATACAGAAACAAACATAGAAACAATTATTTATAAATGCAGCTGCAGCGTAAATAACAGTTTTAAATCAGACTACAAAATATTCTAAACATCTGAGCAGTATGACAAAGTCCTTCATTGTAGAGAGATATCCCAGAAAACATACAATTTCGGAACAACGTTGTTTTGAAGTTACTGCAACGCCATCAGATGGTGGCAGTACGGGAATATGTTTTACGATACTTTACACCGGCTCTACTAAAGGAAAAAAAGGTAAGATGACAGCTAAGATAGCAGATGTCACTGCGTCAATATCATTTGCAGGATTGTTCATGCTAATCCGGGTCTTCTCTGATGTTTTTTTTTTTTTTGTTTTTTTTTTTTTTTTTTTTTTTTGTGTGTGTCTTTTCTTTGTTTTGATATTTGCCACTCAGTAAATAGTTGATTTTGGTAAGTGGTACAATGTAAATATCGAAATAAAGAAAAGCCACTTAACGTCCGATTATGTTCATGCCTACTCACTAAGCACCGGCTTGTGCGAAATTCTACTTTCTAAAAATCGCAAAATGTGTTTGTTTTATTTGCAAATGAAGCCAAACAATTCTAAGGGCGAGGCTTCGTGTGAGTAAAACTGGCTTAAGCACCCCCCGCCCCCCGCACATACGCACACACACCTCCACCCATCCACCCAGAACCCCAGTAAGTTTGCTACTGACCGTTCCAAGGCGATTTCTCTGTTGCAATTCTTCTTTGTGCGTAGGTGGTTTTACTCGTATATGTGGCGATTGTTTCTTTTTTTTATTTTTTCCTCATCTCTCTTTCTTTTGGTGCCCTGTGAAGGCTGTGCTTCGTGATTGTAGCATTTCCTGGATATCTTCACTTATATATTTTACAATCAGAGAAGCAAACAGTCATTGTGCGGTTCCATGTGTCCAGATGTGCAAAACTCTGACGCTCAGCATAACATTTTGCATGCTGGGTAGAAAATTCAGCATAAGACACTTTGAACTATTTTTCTTATTTTTCCTAGATAATAGGATTTGATATTTCCTGAAAATTTTCTCCGTAGGAGATACGGAGACAGTTTGCATGAAATGTCAGATCTCATTTACTAGGAAAAATGAGAAAAAAATATCTTCAGTTTGTCGTCCTGCTAAATTTGCCCATAGCATGACAAGTGTATAAGAATGCACACAAAAGTAAACATACCTTTAATCTTTACCACTCTCAGGGCAAATTCAGCAGACGTGAAATTTTTGGTGATATTTTTCTTACTTTCTCCAGAAAATAGGCTTTGACATTTTATGCATATTGTCTCCATGAAATGGCAAAGACTATTTTCTGGGAAACCTAAGAAAAATATTTCCAAAGGTCGTCTGCTGAATTTTTACCCAGCGTTAAAACATCTTTCTACCAAGCGAATTGTTTGCTGTATTCTAAAATCTAGCAAAACGATTACTTACAATACCGGTTATGTGCATTCAAATTAGATAGAAAGTGTTCCATTTTCACTTAAAATGGTTCTTGCAAACTAATATTTTCGCTGACTACATATCACATTCACAACATCTCAAAAATAAACAAGCTACGTTTTTTCAAAAGCGTTTTAGCTTGGTCCTCCACAGCAACAGCTCCTACGAATTCGCTATAGTTATTTATAGAGAATAATGACGTGACATTACTTTTTATGCGGCTTCCATAAGACCTCTGAAGCTTTTTACATATGATACGTAAGTGGGAAAAAGGCCCTTATGCCATATGCAAACCGTAAAGGTACAGGTGCGCATGCGCATCCGTGCAGTTTGATCTAACCATTCACTGTTCGTTGACAGATAATACAGTATCCACTGATTCTGTACACGGACAACAAAGGCCCTGATCAGCCTGCGCGAATGCGCAGGCTGATCAGGACCTGTGTTGTCCGCAAGTTGCATAAGTTCCCTTTTCGTGTATAACGCATCATATGCTTACATCGTCTTTAAATATTAGGCGAATATAAAATTATACTTGTCGGTGGTTTCGTATGTGACATTTGTTTTGTCATTATTTGTTCCTATCTCTCCTTCTTACGATGCCTCGGAAAGGTTGTGCTTTGTGAGTGTGGCATTTCCTGGCATCTTTCAAAGGCCCCTTATAATGACGTCATGACATACCTAGGCATATATAAGTCTCAAAAACTTTACCGGTAAAAAACATTCCTTGCAGAATTAATGTTTACTTTGCTTTTTTTTCATCTTTATAAATGAAAATAGCCATGTTCACAGGAAAAAATATCAATGTTTGCATTATTCATTTAGACACAAATAATGAATTATTTTGTTTCGCCTGAGCCTAGGGGGTTTAATACGATTACATTGGCGTCGGGTATTCATCAACACTTTTAATTAACAGAATAATAGAAGCCGCAATGTACGAAATTGTACCTTCGGACATATGCGACCAACAACGACTCAGATCAGCCTGCGCATCCGCGCAGTCTGATCAGACTCTTCGTTGTCCTCACGAAGAAAGTTGTTTTCCTTGGCTATCCAAAATGCGCCCGGTGAAGATTCTGATCATACTGCGTGCATGCGCAGGCTGATCTGAATCTTCGCTGAGCGCACATATCCGACGGTACGTTGTCGGATGTTGCGGCTAACAGAGCTGATCCTATTGATCATGACTCAAGAACAAAGTAATTCTTTCATGCAAGCATTTTTTTTTATTAAAAAAGCTGCTAAACATTTAATAAACAGAAATTACTTCATGTTGCAAAGTTTTAAATCATTTCTAAATACAAATGTAAGTCATCAACAAAATCTGTGACATACAAGTTAAATTAGGTTGATATATGACACCATCAATAGATTTTTTTTTTTCAGTGCATGGTTGGTATTTTAGAGGAATGGATATACCTCCAAGGGAAATAATTCTGACACGAAAATATTTGCATCCTCTCCCCAAAATGCTACTCTTAAAGTAAATAATTTACTCTTTCTGGGAGCAAAACGGTCTTCTTTATGGCTAGCCCCAAATTTTGAAAGGTTTTAAATACTAGGTCTAAACAAGTCGTCTCCCTTTGCAAAATGACGTTGTGTCCTTACCTTAATGACGCAATCTATGAAACTGTGGTATAAAAAAATGTGTGCCAAAAGACGAAACATATTATAGATGCCAATAGCATGGACCTTTCCTAACTCAAAACACTGATCTTTGAAATCAGCTACACGCCATGTTAGAATCAAAGCACTGAGAGTGACGATGGGGGCGGCTGCCTGAAATTCCATAGGCCTCTAGAACTGGTTGGGATTGAAGGGAGTTAAAAAAAATAAACAAAATGAAATAGAAAATAAAGCTAAACACTTAAACGTCCTTTTAGGTACCCGATAGCCCCTTTTCGGTGTAAAAGGTCCTCTTCGGTGTTTAGTAGGACCGCGGCTTGGGAAATACTTTTTTCCCGACGCAGTAGATTTTGCGCACTTTACTGAAACATTCATATTCGTCCGCCGATATTGTACTCAATATGAGTACAATCTTATTTCTTCAAACGTTTGAAATTTTCTTTGGTTTTGTTAATTAATTCGCTATTTATAAGCATCCGTGTATAAAGTGAATATGTTTGAATGGCACATTGAACGTTATCTGCATTAGAAGGAATTATTTGTTAGGTTGTTATTAGGTCGGTAGTAACATGAAAATGGATTGTCGAAATGTGGTATGTTAAATCTGGTGGCGGTTTGGCAGCATTCCCAATACATTTGATGCAAGTTTAACGAATTAAAGTAATTCTTGGCTTCAACTCTTTTTACCTAAACTATCCCTCTAGTGCCCCATGTATCATATGTGATACAGACATATTTTGGTGCCTGTGACCAGGATAACCTACTCATATAAGTGTTTGAATATCTAGAACTATTTAGATATGATATATACAAGATTTAAAAGTGATTGCTTCCAAGTAGCAGGACTAATATGCGCTTACTAAGATATAAAATGCCACTACCCTCACCTTCACTAGCGATATATGTCAGACTTTTGGTTATATTTAGAATTTTATATTTATCTTTCTAACTATATAAATTATGCCAGAAGTCATTGTGGTTGGACACAAACTAGTATCTGTAACATCAATTTTTAGATTTGATATTGATGTTCAAAGGATCAATGTATCATATATGATACATGACCTTCCACGTGACCTTGACCTTGACAAAATAAGAAAAAGCACCAGAATTCTTATCACAATACCATGCTAGTAACATACAGTAAAATCAAAGTTTTTTCCTACACATATTTCTCATCTTGGGCGCTAGAGGGATATTGTTACCACAAAAGAAAATTTTGATTTCGAGATTATAAAAGGTTTCTTCTGTTTTTCATTTCTGAAAAGTATCAATGATTTGTGGTATTGTCAAAACAAAACAGGTCTATGACACATTCGCTCCTTGTTGTTAATGACAATATTTTATTTGGCAGTAGATTATACAGAAAACTGGTAGTGAAATAAAACACACACACACACACACACACACACACACACACACACACACACACACACACACACACACACACACACACACACACACACACACAAACCTATACTCCTTTTTATGTATTTGCTAAGAACAAGTTTGTTATGAAAGCCATCTTAGAGTACTCACGCTAATACTAAATTGAAGCATTAAGGTAACTAAAAACTTACGAAGGCGATGCCTTATAAAGAAAAAGAAAGAAAGAAAGAAAAAAAAGATTACACTTTCAGAAAAGGCAAATCTGTCAGACTGATTTTGCCCCTTCTGGCAGCAATCTATTTCCTTTTAAAATTGACCCCTTTTCAGTAGAGAGGTAAAGCATTTTGACACAGTTGCTTTCGCTGAAATTTTAACGATTCTTCAAGAGTGAACCACTTTTCAGAAGGGAGGCAAAACGATTTTTACATAGTTGTCTCCCCTACAAGTGTATATGTTTACCTTAAATTCAATTACAGGTATCTCCAGTATGTGGGTGAAAAGTCGTTGGACAGTAGCTCTGTTAGTTTGTTTGTGTTGAGATTTTACGGCCCAGTCAACCAAATGGGGTCATTCGAGCGCGGTCAGTTTACCTAACCACACGTTTAAGGGGCAGGCTTAGTCCTCTAAGCGGTTAACCAGTATTGTACACATTCTTTCACCAGAAACTGACAACTGCCCTTCTTGAAGGGAGAGAATGACCGTAGAAAACATTTCATGATCAGTCTCCACGAAAGAATGTTGCCGACTTCGGCGGGTGTTAAACCCGCGACCTCCTGATCTCCAGTCGGACGGCGCATCCAACTGAGCCTCCGAGGCCGGCCAGTAGCTCTGTATGTGCATGGGAGGTTTATGAAAACTTTGAAAACAAAACTACACGCTAGCAAGATATTATTGAAACATTATTGAAAGGAATATCGTTGATGATGATGGTTTAGCATTTTATATATCTTTCAATATTATTTAAATCATATCGAGACAATGATGGGAGGATAATGAATGTGCAATAAAGCGCCGTATGGCCACGAGCTGAACTCTGCTTCTAGCCGGACTCGAACCCAGGACCTCATGATCCGAGGTCATCAGTGCTAAATGGCTGGTTACCCGGACGCTTTAACCATTGCTGAAACCATCACCAGTAGAAGGCAAACAAGTCTTGCATGAGAGCTAATAAGCACCATGCATCATTGAGACAGATGACAAATTCTATTAAATCATCAATTTTTATATAGGCCGCGCCATACCAAAAACGTGTTTTCGGGCATATGCGGACAGCGAAGGCCCAGATCAGCCTGCGCATCCGCGCAGTCTGATCAGGGCCTTCACTGTCCGCTACCAGAATCATTGGATACTACAATATATATGAAAGGAAAGCAAAGGCCCGGATGATCTGAATCTATTCGTTTTGCGCATGTTCGAGGGCACTTTTTCGCTTGACACGGCCCACTTGTTACATGCAGGTTTCAAGAATTGCATAGTTGATTCTCGCCATGGGAAAAGAGACAGTTGGGACATGTTCGAACAGTGAAGACCGCCCTGTCGCACCAGGTACGCTGGTGCTTGTCAGCATGATATACAATTCAGTATCAAATGAATCTGTATGCGGCCAGCGAAGGATCTAATAAGTCTGCGTAGATGCTCAAACTGCCCTAAGGGACATGTGAGAGGCATATTTCCACAAGGTGTGGTTGTACTATAATTATCCGCTGATCAAAATCGAATCCGATTAAATAATGCAATATGACAAAGCCACAGATGGAGAAGAAAAACTGATTTAATAAGTGCCAGGGTTGCATGATCAGTAACAGAAACAAGGCGTAAGGCGGATGAATACACAATGTAGTCTAACCTGCGTTAAGCAAGCACCTAAAGGAAAGTCAAAATGTGGTTGCTTAAGACAGGCGCTTGCTTAATACACGTACAGTTACACTTAATTTTCATTTATGGGACACTAAAAACTGGCTTTTAACCCATTTATGCCGAGTGGATTCTTCTACTTCTTCTCTTTGGACGGGTTCATTTCCTATCAAAGGGGTGTCTGCTTAGTTTTTACTATTGGCATGTTTTGTAGAAATATCTGCGCCTAATGCAAACAGTGTAGACCCTGATCAGACGCCGCGTTCTGCGGCGTCTGATCTGGGTCTACACTGTTTGCCAATGTCCCTTTTATGGGACGCTAGGCTTATATGGGTTAAGACAGGTGCTTGCTTAATACAGGTATAGTTACACTCATTTTTCATTTATGGGACCCTGAAAACTGGCTTTTAAATACAGGTTAACTGCTTTATACAATGGCCATTAAGACTGTATTTCCAAGGTAGGCAACTCTGTCAAAATTATGTCATCTCCTTTTTGAAAAGGGGTCTACACCCCGTGGGAGCAAAATCTTTCCTTTTAGAGTGGACACCATTTCAGAAGGGGCTTAGTGTGCAGGAAAGCAATCAAGGAAGTCACAAAAAGTTGTGTCCCTTATCAATATGGCGGAAACTCTAAAACTTCCCATCAAGTAACGCAATTGCACCCATTTCGGGATTTTTAAAATTTTATACAAACGCCACTGATGAGACCTTATTGACCGAAACTATCCTGTCTGACACAGAAATTTCAAACAAGCTATTTTCAGTTCTTGGAGCGTGTTCATGGCTCACAAGGGCCACGCTTTTAGAAGCTATTTGTCTTCTCTACAGCTGGCGTAAGTATCGTGTAATGGCCGTAAAATGCCTCCCCGTACGTCACTATTGTGCACTTTATATTTTCTGTGTCTTTGTGATCAGTGAGCCCATTCCATAAAGTTTGAATGTATTAGGTCTAACTGGCCGAAACAAGCTAGTCTGATACACAAAATGTGATACATCAGCTGGTTTCGGTTTTGTGCGGGTGTTAATTGCTTTTGAGCAAGTTATTTCTTGTAGAATATACATGTATTTATCTTCACTAAAGCTGGTGTTAGAGCCGTGTCGCGACCGTAAAATGGCACTCTGTACTTCACTATAGTGTAATTTATATTTACTGGACATTTGTGATGAAGAGTGCATTCTAGTTCACACAACTTATATGAGGGTCACTGTTGCATCGACGAAAATTAGTTAGTTTGAGCTAGACATCACGAAAACATATCTATGTAATTTTGACCCCCTTAAACCCCAGTTTTATATAGTAAATCTGGGGTTTACAGGGGTATACATTATTTTTCATATTTCTGCTCAAAACATAAATTGTGGGTACTCGTTAGAACCGCCTCGCCGAGGCGGTTCTAACGTGTACCCACAATCTATGTTTTGAGCAGAAATATGAAAAATATCAGAGGTTTTTATCTGAATTTTTTCGGTTTTTTGGAGGTGAAATTTTCTACATATTTGCATAGGCGTGTTTTCGTCATGAAACTTAAAATTTAATCTGTTTTCAGTTTTGCATGTTCACTGCTCTTGCCCTCAAAGATCATTCCTTTTAGAATCTAGGTGTCAAATAAACATACAAAAATATGTGAAGATACTCTGGAAGTGCTACAGTCACAAAGCACAGCCTTCCCCAGGCACAGAAAGGAGAATGGGGAATAATGACAAAACGAACACCACACATGAAACTACATTGTACAGACGCACGAACAAGTCTCAGAATGGACTGTACTATAGGGCGAGGGATAGGTTTGGAACCTGAAGTTTTGTCAAAGGAGATGTTGCAGTAAAGCGAGGATTTTCCCAAATTGGCTCAGGTGTTGAAGACCATATTTCAGAAATTATATTATTCAACTTTTTAATACATATTCCGGTAGCCCGATGTCTGAATCATAGAAGAAAGTACAATTCATGCTTCTGGCTTATAAGTACGGGGAGATAATTCAGTCTTGTTTATCCTACCCCAAAAACTGTATTCATTTAACCATAATTTCCAATTCTGATGCAAGAAATATTTCCCATATAGAAAAGTAACTAAATGTAATTCCCATCGTTTTGAATATGGTATTAGGAGTTTTTGAGGTGGGGTAAATAAGACTGAACTATCTCCCCGTAATAATGAGCCAGAAACATAAATTTTCCTTTCTGCTATGATTCAGACATCGGGTTACCGGAATATGTAATGAAAGTTTGAATATTGTAAATTTTCTGAAATCTGGGCCCAGTTGTTCAAAGCGTCGTTAGCTTAACGAGCTCGTTAAGGGTCATTTCGTTAACTGTTTTAGCAGATTCAATATACAATAGTCTGATATTTTTTGCTGAAAAAAATGTGAGTAGCTTTTGCACTGCAAAAGCTACTCACATTTTTTTCAGCAAAAAATTTCAGCATCTTTGCATATCACTTGATGTAAATTTTAACGAATCGTTAACTAACGACATCGTTAGCTTTGGACAACTGGGCCCTGGTCTTCAAAAATCCTCGCCTTACTGCAGTATCTTCTTTGCCTTCGGCTCGCTCTATAGGACTGTCGATTTGGATACCAACTATGTTTCAAGCTGGAGGTTATGGGTATTTTGTCTAATAATATGCTAACCACAATTATAGCAGGCGAGATTTGGATTTTTTGCCAAAACGAGGCTGGTGATTTTATGAGATTAACCTGTCACGTCTTATTTTCTCTGTTGAATAACAAAAGCAGTTTTAGAATGCTGTCTGCTACAATTTGGACTGGTGATTTAAAGTTTAAATACAGAATCTTTTCTTTTGTTGCATTTTTTAAATATAAATATGACTCTGAACACCAAATCAACATTTATTTAAACCTTCAAAGTATAACAACAATTATAAATAAAATACATGTGTCATTGCATGCATTGTATCAGTGTGGATCTCACACATTTCTATAAAGTCTAAGGCATTAGCATATCGCTATATCAAAATACAGGTAATACAAGCCACCGGAAAAAGAATGTCTCTTCTTGTGGAATAAAAACTATGCGGTTATCATGCTTCCAAACAGACTTTAACAAAAACACATGCATAGATTCGGATAAGTGACGATTCTGGTGATAAAAATACAACCAAATCGTATGTTGATTGCGATACTGAGAACACACAACACGTTTTGAAAATAAATTCAAATCTTTTTTTATCTAAAGCCTTGCAACATGACAAGAATGTCCTTTGCTCTGAAGTGTCTTCAACTATGTGGGATTTTGTGGCCAAACATAATCTTTAAGTTGCTAATCTAGCCGAGAACATTTCGTCACTTCTGCTATTTTCATTTAAGTGTGTGTTCATTGCTCTCAAGGAGTTAATTACGACTACTGACTGCGATCTGCTTTTGTTCTATCCCGTTTGGTGCCTTTTTCTGTCGTCTCTAGCTTTGTGATCAGCTCACGTGGGGAGGTAGCACGTCGCTTCGCTAGTAGTTTAGCTATATGTTCTAGTTGTCGATTTTCTTGTTCGTTTGCTGTTCCTATAGTCCTGTCGGTATCAGAGGTAGACGGCAATCTGCGATCGTGGTACTTCCGTTACGTCTTTACTACAGTCGAACTTCAATGGCTCAAACATCTTTAGGACCATGGAAATTTATTCGAGATATGGGTAGTTCGAGCCACTGAGGGTTAATCGTGACGCTAGGTCAGGAAGCAAATTGCGATAATTTTGGAAATCTTTTCGATCTTTTTACACAATAATGGTATGTTGAGTGTACTCATTAGAATCGCCTCGATGAGGCGATTCTAATGAGTACACTCACCATACATTTTCATGATAAAATAAGAAATTTTCTTTTAAATATCCCAGAAATATTCGTTTTCTTGAGATATCAAAGAATATCCTAGGGGCTCGAAAATGAGTTCGAATTACCCACAGTAAACGAGCTATCCGTGTTCGAGTCATTGAGGTTTTACTGTAATTTACTGATATTCAACTCAGTCTATCGCCAAACAATTTTTTCTTTGACAGTGATTTGAATGACGTATTAAGGGGCTGGAAACACTCGAATTCTCTGCCTTTTTTTTTCATAAAGGAGCAAATTTTATGACTTCCTATTAGCCCCAAAGACCATCAAACCCCTTCCGAAAAGGGGTGTACTTTTAAAGGAAACAATTTGCTCCCTTTGGAAGAACACTGTTTCCTGGTAGAGTACACTTCTTCTCAGAAGGGAGTCAAAATGATTTTGGCAGAGATACCTTCCCTGAAAGTGTTACCATTATCCTTGAACCCAAATTTCTTGGAAAGCATAAAAATAACCTTCATTTGTTACGTGCGGACCTCGACTAGACTAGAGTTTAGGTTTATTTACTCTTTCCTTTCACAACTTCGAATTTATTTCTGTCACAGTTTCTTCAAGTCCATAATCGTAGTCCCAGCGTTTCTCCCTGTATGTCTTGATGAAGTATGCATGCTTCTCAATGTCGAACATAGTTGCCTTAACAGCCGGTTGGTCATACATGTGCTGTACCCATGACGATAGTTGTGGGAATTCCGATGGCGAGATAGTTGTTTCCGGTATCACGTAGTTCAGAAGCGGCAGCCTTTCAAACCATGGCCACAGCATGAAATCTACCATACACACCTTATCATCTGTGAAAGGTAAAAACATTATACTTTTAGCATACATTTGTCTCATTTTTGCACATTCTTTGCTACGAAAAATGTGGTTTGATGAATCTCTCTCTCTCTCTCTCTCTCTCTCTCTCTCTCTCTAGCAGACTTCTGTTTGATATTTAAAGTGTACATGTATCTATAAACCTAAACTAGAACGCGTTTCTTATCCGCGTGATTTATACCTCACGTAAGTCTATCTAAGTGTACTGTAAAATGTCGTAAGCATGCCTTTCATGTATTCATTTCCGTATTTTACAGCTGATACCACATGCTATGGAAGATAATCTATAGCAAACGCGTGTTAATGTAATGGGAGATTTAAATCTGAGAATTAAATACAGTGAAACCTGTGTAAGAAAGCCACCTTCGGGCCTGACTTTAAATAGTGGTCGATGTGGAAAAAGGTGTCTGTCTTATAAAGGTACATGCCATGTAATTTTGCTTGCAAAATTACATGACATGTACCTTTATCAGACAGCCACCTTTCCACATTAACCGCTCGAGTCAATCTCAAAGGTGGCTTACTTACACAGGTTTCACTGTACTGAAAAGTATTGCTAAAACCTGTTTCTATGGGGAAAATATAAATGAAGTTACTTAGGAATGTTCAGACACCCACATGCCCTCCCGAGATACCGAAAGAACAGATGTGAAACTAACTACATTGTACAGCAAATGAAAATAGCCCCTTTGCTATAACAGAAATAAAAACAAAGGACATATATATTAGAGGAGCCCCTTGGAACGGTCACCAAAATAAAACCGCTGGCTGAAACAGTGTTACACTCGCGGATCCTTTCTCATAATTCAGATGCAGTTCCACTTTACAAGTATGTGTTCGGTCCACATAGGATCTTCTTCTAGCTCAACTGTGAATCATCATAGTAAAATACAAAAATAAACACACACACTGTGATGAAGCAAAGGTAAGGGACCAGTAACGATTTGCAATAAAGGGTATAAAAGCAAAGCAAAGAAAACTGCAACAGAGGAGCCGTCTAAGAACTGTCAGCAAAATAAAAAAAAACAAACAAAAACAAAAACGGCTCATTACTGGTATTACTTTCGTGAAACCTCTCCCATGATTCTGCAGCTCGAAATTACAATTATGTGTTCAGTCCATATAGGATCGTCTGTCTCATCCGTGAAACATAACAGTAATACAGTGAAACCTGTGTAAGAAAGCTACCTTTGAGTTTGACTTTAGTGGTTAATGTGGAAAGGTGGTTGTCGTATAAAGGTACATGTCATGTAATTTTGCTAGCAAAATTACATGACATGTACCTTTATAAGACAGACTCCTTTTCCACATCAACTGCTATTTAAAGTCAGTCTCAAAGGTGGCTCTCTTACACAGGTTTCACTGTATACAATTAAACATAAACACTTTGATGGTCAACGTTGAGGGTCCAATGTCAATCCTAAGCAAGAGTAAGAGAACATTACAAGAAGGACCATGTTTGGCTCGGCCACAGGTATGGATAGCCAGGCACCAAGCTTCCGAAATAGATTGAGGAAAGAGCCGTCATTTAATCTGAGGCGTGATGACTCATCGTTCAATTAAAAATGGAAGCAAAGTCATCGACCATAAGTGGGTTAACAACCGTGCATGCAGTTGGCCGCAGAGCATTCAGCTTGTGAGCTATAATTCATAATCAATGAAAACAGATATCCTGAGCTACCTAGAGAAAAGAAGAAAAAGGAGCATGTACACATCGTCACACTAGAACGATCAACTTGACAAAAACCTGTCAAGTTCTTCCATAAAGAATCGACTTTTTTCAAGAGTACTGGGTTTACAACACGGTGTTGGCCCGGTACTTCTTATTATCAACCAGCCCATCTCTATTTAAAGCTCTTTTAACTACCGTTTAAAGCGCTACTAAGATCGATAAGACGGTGTTACTGCCTGCGACCGCGCCAATTCCACAATGGAGTCCAAATTATTTTTTCTAAACGGATTTCATTTTTCTGCGACTGCAACTAGGTTTCATTGTACTAATTTCATTTTCTTTAATGTGTTAGTTTCGGGAATTATTGAACAAAAAAAGAAATAAATTCACTTCACAAATCCCTCAAACCTATGTTGCCATCAAGGTTAACTAACCTCCAAAAAAGAGTCCTCCTCTGTTCTTCAACTCTTTATCGTATCTTTTGTACTGCCTCTTCAGACGTTCTAGAAGTTTCTTGTCGGGCTGGTGCGAATAGGCGAGACCATAGAAGGAGTCTAGAAACTTAACAGACAAAGAAAATGACGTTTATTAACCTGGTTTGAATAGCAACGTGTGCACGTAAGAAACCAGGGCCCAGTTGTTCAAAGCTAACGATGTCGCTAGTTAACGATTCGTTAAAATTTACATCGAGTGATACGCAAATATGCTGAAATTTTTTGCTGAAAACATGTGAGTAGCTTTTGCAGTGCAAAAGCTACTCACATATTTTCAGCAAAAAATATCAGAATATTATGTACTGAATACGCTAAAACAGTTAACGAAATGACCCTTAACGAGGTCATTAAGCTAACGACGCTTTGAACAACGGGCCCAGGTTTTATGTATCTTGGAATAAAATGTCAGCTTTGGTGATGGCACAATAGATAGTTGACCAATGACCGTGTGCATGACAGTACTAACGAGTACGGTTCATTCAACGGATTACTGACCATGTTTCGTGTGTACGGGTGTACTTTAAAATGCGTGTGATTCATGATCGTCAGCAGGTGTACTAGTCCAATGGGCTTATTTCAATACTTTAACCCACTGAAGACTGGAGACCCCTAAAAGGGTAACTGGAAAACAGTGCAAACCCAGATCAGACGCCGCAGAACGCGGCGTCTGATCAGGGTTTCCACTGTTTGCAAATAATTCTACCATTTTTCTTTAGGAATATCTACATCATATAGCCTGACACACCTGAGCTCGAAAATGGACTCTTCCAATATATAGTGTGGGAGAGTTTATTGAGTCTTTAATGGGTTAAGGTATATGCGAATAGTGAAAGCCCAGTTCATGCGGCATGCCATGAGCAGTATTCGCTCATGTGCAGTTTAAACAACACCTTTGCAGTTGATTACACAAACGTTCGACAGACACAAAGGAGAACATCTTATCAGATAATGAATGGAGAGTAAATATTGAGAGAATTCAGGAACTGATACAACCAGATCCACGTAAAGTTCTCAACATTAAAGGGAAAGACAGAAAAATACAAGTTAACAGCCATAAAAAGAACAGATGACAAGCAGAGTTCGCAGCCCTTTTCGAAAAAGGCGACAGCTATGTAATCCAGGCTCCATATTCCTCAAAAATAGACATTTTCTTTATCTAAGAAAGGTTTGTAAAAACAGTTTTCGCGAAATCTTTTCTACTGATGCAGGACAGCTGTCAGACAGACTGTAATCTTTTGCAGGACAGCTAAGTATCTGCAGGACTGAAGGCATATTTGTTGTCAGAATATTATTTTCTTTGCTAAGATCCACAGGACATTTGTCAGACAGACCAAAAGTTTTTGCAGGATAAAATGAAAAAAAAGCCAGTTTTTTTCAGGCAGTCCTACACTTTTCGCAAAGACTGTAAAAATGTTAAAATAATCATCAAATGTGGCATCTGACAGCCATTCTTGAACTGGATCAAAAATGAAATGATTTGTATCGTATCTCTGAATTAATGTTGCCAATTCCGACGGACAGGCCTGAACAAATAGCAATGTTTTAGCCCATTAACAGTACACGTAGTAAAATGGACTTGTTCCAATCTTAGGACTTTTCCGAGCCTTCTCTGACTTAAAAAAGCCTTCTGATATTTACTGACTGACGGCTTTAGCGTCTGTCAAAGACCCCAAATCAATAAAAGGGCTTTGAACAGTCAGTGAAGGCTCGAGTTATCTTAGGACAAGTATGGTAAAGAGAAGGAATCCGAATACTTAAGGTAAATACGGTAGGTCATATGTTTCTGATTGATCTGATACAGACCTTTCCTATGGATTCCCAAATCTGTCTGTCCTTAGCCCGAAGGTAGGGGTCCTCAGGATTGAGTTTATTGTCAGGAAACACTTCATCCAGGAAGTCGTTGCATGTGGCCGACTCATATATGAGCTTGTCGTCCCACTGAAGGATAGGAACCAGTCCAGAAGGATTCATGTCAAACAACCAGTCAGGTTTATACCTCAAATTCACGTTCACTGTTTCTACCCTGGATAGAAAATATAATATATCAAGAACATGGTATGTATCTCAAGTGTCATCCATATATAGTCAATCCTCTTTATACCGACACTCGATACAACGACAACATTCGTTATAATGACAATTTGAATGTCAGGAAACCTTAGCTCAAAAGATGACTGTTAACGATAAATCATGAAAAAATACGGCATTAAAACTTCAAGCAACATATGTATTGGACATTTGTTAGAATCGCCTCATCGTAGCGATTCTAACAAATATCCAAAACATATGCTCTATGAGGAAATAAGAATAATACAAGGTCTTTCTTACATGTTATTCTGTCCATTAAAGATACTTTACAACAGCAAATTCATTTTAATGGCAACATCTTTGGGAACAAATGCTATCGTTGTAACGAGGGCTTACTGTTTGTTTGTTTGATTTGGGCTTAACGTCGCTTACAACAATCTTTCGGTCATATCGCGACGGTGTCTGGATGTGGCAGGGAGCTCAATACTCACTTTTAGAGTGCTGCCTCACTGAAATATCACGCCCCAGACACTTTGACATGATATTCCACCCAGTAACATTATACTGACACTGAGCTGACCAGTTCCGATTCCTAGCTCTACTTTCTTAATGCTGAGCGCCAAGCGAAGAGCAGCTAGTACCATTTTTAAAGTCTTTGGTATGACCCGGCCGGGGATCGAACCCGCAACCTCCCGGTCACAAAGCGGACGCTCTACCACTGAGCCACTGTGCCGGGGCTTACTGTATATGTTCTGCCTTATCAGGATATTTTCACGGTTTAGTGACTCAGTAGTTCTTTGCTGGTTCTATGGGCTGATCAAATCCTTTATGGCAAATACAAAACAGTCATGTCATAGGAGTCTATCAACCCTAAACTGTCTTCCCATTCCGAAGTAATATTGACAATACTGCCTTTGAATCTCTCTGGTCAGTCTCGTATTGTCTAAAATGGAGTGTTGGGATAAATCTACAAGACTTAGTGCATATGTCAAATAAAAATGCAAATGTTGCAATTTCAAACATATTGCTGGATTTATTCTAGGGTCACATGTAGTTACATCAATCCACACAGATCTACATCTACAACCTCCGACTGGCCGGCCTCGGTGGCTCAGTTGGATGCGCCGTCCGACTGGAGACCAGGAGGTCGCGGGTTCTCTGGGAGACTACACAAAATGACCCACAAGGGTTGACGTGTCGATAAACCCAAACTCAATCAGTCATTGTTCATACATAACGGTCATATATTTAAGAGTAGTATCCAGGTACATTTCTCTTGTTACGCTATGCAAGCAAAAGATACAGGTACTCATTCGAATTGCCTCATTGATTTGAGGCACATATCCACAACATATGTTTACATGGAGAAATTCGGCAACATTCTTTCGTGGAGATTGATCATGAAATATTTTCTACGGTCATTCTCTCCCTTCCGCTGATTCAAGAAGGGCAGTTGTCAGTTTCTGGCGAAAGAATGTGCACAATACTGGTTAACCGCTTAGAGGACTACGCCTGCCCAGTAAACGTGTGGTTAGGTAAACTGACCGCGCTCGACATGACCCCATTGGGTTGACTGGGCCGTAAAACCTCAACACAAACAAAACAACCTCCGACTATAAATAAATTTGTATTTGCAATGATTTATATTTGTATTAAGTAGGCTACGTAAAAGTCGAACAGACATGCTCCTAAGTATTGCAGCGGTGCAAAAAAAATCTTTAGAACATTCCTAGTTTTGAACGTCTGCCGGTAATGACAATGTTTACTAGTAAATACATGTAGGCAGTAATGTTTGATCGATCAAAATGCAATTTATTATAATAAATAATCTAAAAGAGGGGCCTCTCTAGATATACATTTTCCCCAACTTTGTCGATATATATAACATAGGCCTACTCTTTGTTGTTACAATTACTTACTGTATGCCTTTATGTGCTATAACCATCCTTGTTCTCTGGGCAAATGGGCAGAATCTCATGCTATATAAACGAAGCGTTCCTGGCTGCAATGGCGGACATTCGTCCCCTACAAAAAACATTAATGAGCCTATGGGTAATGTCATATAGAAATGTGCCGTCGAACATGCGCATAGTATGCTCTTCATTCATATATTCTGTAGTATCCAATAATTCTGTTGGGCCCTGATCAGACTGCGGGGATGCGCAGGCTGATCGGGTCCCGGATCTGGTTCGTCACTGTCCGCATATGGCCGAAGACACGTTTTCGCATTGCGCGGCCCATATTTATTATCATCTACAGCCTTTTTATATCACGGCTGCTTATCTCCACACGCGCAACACCGTGTTGTGAAAAAAATCTTCCGGAAGTGGTTGCGGATAGTCAGTTTATGTAGCGTTGAAGGTAGGTGTCAGTTGACGACCGCCGATATCTAAGATTGGGCGATGTAATTCAACCTCTTATCCTCTTTATTATTTTGTTTAGTCTCCCACATAATCAGATCAAAAGTAGTCCTTTAAAGGCTCCATATTCCTCAAAAATAGACTTTTTTTTTAATCCAAGAAAGGTTTAATAAATTGATATATGGTATTTATTCGATCATAAAATGTGGCACCTGACAGCCTGTAAAATTTAAGTTAGTTTTTGGTTTTTTGAACTGGGTCAAAAATGATTTTTTTTATCGTATCTCTGAATTAATTTTGGCAACATTAATTCAGAGATACGATAAAAAAAGAATATTTTTGTTTTGATCCAGTTCAAGAACTAGAGACTAACTAAAATTTTACAGGCTGCCAGGTGCCACATTTTACGATTGTACTAATACCATATATCAATTTATTAAACCTTTCTTGGATAATAAAATGTCTATTTTGAGGAATATGGAGTCTTTATGCGAATACGGAACAAAAATCATTTTTCTCCTGATGCAAGGGTGGTCAGACTTTGCCATTTTGTGACAGACAGGCATGTAAAACTCCAGTTCTTGGGGAGAGTACAAAACCCTGGTTAAATACATCACCGTTTCAATGAAGGTTTACCATGTTACTGTGTAATTCGAAAGAAAATATATCACATTCTTTCGCAATTGCACAGAAACAAGGCATTTTATTGAGGACAGTGGTGGTGAGTAAACGGATATGTGGTGATTGAGAAGACCATGTTTTTTCAATATCGTATTTCATTCAACCAGTCGTGTTTTACATATGATTCCTGCTCCAGTTACGGCAGATGTGTTTCTAAAGCCTATTTTTCAATCCTTAGTGTCATTCCCAGGGGTGGATGGTGATGATGGGAGGGAGGGTACTCTGAATTTCGCCTGCTACATAGGCTAGGGCTATTTTGGGAGGTTTAGAATTTTTTGTTGGGTTTGGGGAAAAATGTTTATTTTATGGGTATTGGCCATATGCATTTTTTTTTTTGCGGGGTGGGGGGGGGGGGGGGGGTGGCGTCAGTTTCAAAACTGACTATTTTTGGGGTCTATAAAATGTCTCGGCATTTTTAGGGGTATTGTAAGAATCGGGGTATAGCCTTCCGTTGAAATGATAGTTATTTTATCTAGTTTTAACAGCTCTATTTCTGTTGTGTGTCTGTTGTGTGTTTGTTCAATGGCATTAAAGTAAAAATGGAGCTACTGTTTGAAACTGTTTAAAGTACTTATAGTTTTAATACAATCGTTATACAGGAAAAATAAATAAAAAACACTTTTACAAAAAGGAAGCAAGGGGAATATTTTTTGGGTATATTAATATCTGCAGATATTATTTGGGGGTATGGATGATATACCAGATATATATATATATTTTTTTTTGGGGGGGGGGGGGGGGGGGGTATGACTGATATATCGTATATTTCTGGTGCCCACTATGTAGCATATAAAATTTAGAGTACCACTCCCCCCACCCTCCACACCCCCGGGGTGTCATTATTAAATTATTACCCTTTTTTCTTTCTTTCTTGTTGAAAAACCATGGTCTTCTCAATCACCACATATCCCTTTACTCACCACCGCTCTCTTTACGTACCAGCCCGGTCAATAAAATGCTTAGCTTCTGTGCAAAGGCAAAAGACTGTAATATATTTTCTTTTAAATTACACAGTAACATGGGGGGGGGGGGGGGGGGGGTAACTTAGGGGTAATTTGGGGGGGGGGTAACTTAGGGGTGTGCGAGCCAGTATTTCAAAACCTACCCCATTCATATACCTGGCCTTCGAAAAAACGGACCCATTCATATACTTGATCATCCAAAATGTTGACCTATTCATATACTGCCCTTTGATGTTTTGGAGCCATTTTTTTGCTGGTTATTACACAAATATCATAGTCAATTCATGTAATACCAAGAGGATAAGCAGTCTTAAAAAATCTCTGAGCAAAAAATATGTGCATATACCAGGATGTCAGAAAAATCCGGCCTTTCACATAGGAATCCAGAAAAATCGGGCCTTTCATATACTTTTTGTTGAAAAAAGAGGGTCAATCATATACCTGGCAGCGCTGAAAAAGGGGGCTATTCGGCACGCACATCCGTACTATGCCATATATAGGAAGTTACCCCCCCCCCCCACCCACCCCGAGCGGCAAAATCTGACAACCCTTGCATTGGGAGAAAAATGATTTTGTTCCGTATCCGCTTTTGGACTACAATTCTGGTCATTGTATGGGAGACTAAATAAGTTGTTGAATTACATCGCCCGATTTGGTGCCAAAATGTCAGCCTTATTTTAACTCGCACTCACCTTCAACGCTACCCAAACCGACTCTCTGCAACCTCCTCACAACACAGTGTTGCGCGTGTGGAGATAAGCAGCCGTGGATACTAAGAGGTGTCCTAATATATAAAGAAGTTTCTGCCGTGTTTTATTTATTTGAGAAAACTGTAGATTAGGATGCGGCGTCTGATCAAGGTCTACGCTGTTTTACACTCACCAAGCAGTTTTTAAACACATCAGCAGGCAGAAAACTTGAGTCAAATTTTAGCACAAGTGGGTGTCCGAATGCTTGAAAACATCAGATATAATTTGACATTTAAATAAAACAGCCCATACTACCTTTCTTTAGAGCAATTTCGGAGATCGTACTTGACACACGTCTTTGCCCTGGTCTTGATGTTTTCTCCATCATTCGCCAGATCCTCAGCATACCTGATAAACATGAATCCCTGATTATAAACTTTATTGTTTATATATACATTACTGTGCTTCTTCGTTCCACTTAATGACCTTAGGTATTGTATTTATCTACCTTGATGTTTGTAACATTTATTTCCCTTGAGTCGGAGTGGACGGGCATACTGTATTTACCTATTAATTTTCTATTAGTCTGTCTCCAGACTCTATCTTCTATCATTTTCTCCTTTCTTTTCAAAGGTATACAAATTTTGTATAGCTTATAATGATTTATTCAGTTATGTCCCTTAGTGGGAAAGTTTGTTAGAACAGGTAATATAAGCAGGAGAAATAGGGATTAAAGAAAGAGAAAAAATAATGTTCAGAAAAACAACTAAAATTAATAAAAATTTAAAAAACAAAAAAAAGAAAAAAACAGAAACGACTGGAGCCAGTCTAATTTATTATACGTAACCACGCGTAACCCATTCGTGTGGCTCATTACGCACATTACGCATATTCGTAATAGTTGTAAGAAAAATATTTGCTGCAGTGGCATCAACATAAAATATTTTGCTACTTCCCAGTAAGCATTCTTTATAAATCTGTAGGGGGCCGTTATCGGCCCGTCAGGGTAGCTGACGGGCCGATAACGGCCCGCTACAGATTTATAAAGAATGCTGACAGGGTTTATCATAGGGGCTGCTCTTCAAGGAAAGAATTTGCTCCCTCTGCGAGCATTGTTTTCCTCTGACCGTAGTCCAGGGGGCGGGGTGGGGGTGGGGGTGGGGTACTCTGAATTTTGTTTGCTACATAAGCTGGGCCCCAGCATCTAGTGATCACGCAAAAATATACGGTATATCAGCCATACCCCCAAAAAAATATCCGGTATATCAGCCATACATACCCAAAATATCTGCAGAATTTACATACCCAAAAAAGTATTCCCCTTGCTTTTTTTTTTTTTTTTTTTTTTTTATAAAAGTGTGTGGTTTTAATTTTTTCCCCTGCATAATGATTATATTAATAATAATAAGTGCTTTAAACAGCCCTTTTTACTTCAATGGTATTTAACTGTAGCACAGCAGAAACAGGGCTGTTAAAACTAAATTAAAACAAAGGTCAAGGTTCAGAAGGTTTTAACCCCGATTCTTACAATACCCCCGGAAAATACCGAGAATAAAAAATATTCAGTTTTGAAAGTGACTCTCAAAAATATACCTGCAAAAGGCCAGTACCCTCAAAGATTAGCAACTTTTCCCCAAACCCCCAGAATTAGTAAACTTCTAACCCCCTACCCCCCCCCCCCTCACTACCAAAAAATAGTCCTAGCCTATGTAGCAGGCAAAATTAAGAGTACCCCTTCCCCCTCCCCCTCCCCCCCCCCCGCCCCCCATATGTAGCAGGCAAAATTACGCCACTGCGTAAACTATCCTAAACTTTGCACGCTCCATTTTATTTCCAGTTGCCGTGTCTAAAAACTGCTATATGAGTGGCAAACAGTGTAGACCCAATCAGACGCGCATTCTCTGGTGTCTGATCTGGGTCAACACTGTTTCTTTTGGCCTGTCTGTCCGAATACTCGCGTACATTATACATGTCCCTTGTAAAGGCTCGCGCTGAATAGACTTTTGTACCACGCTGTTTGTCAGTGTTTAGACATGCCCATCTCTGATCAGGTTTAGTTTATTTAGCTCACCTGAGCTCAGGACGTTTAGTCAATCGTCCGTCCACGTTTTCAAACGACCCTCCTTTGAACATGTTGGGCTAATATTTAACAATATTGTCATAATGAATGAAATGTCGCATTTTGAATGAAATGTTTTGTTATTTTTGTCTTATCTTCTGTGAAAAATAATAAAACATTTTACTTTTGTTTGCTTTTATTTTTTGTCAGCAGGTTAAATTTAAGCTTTCTACTTCGGAACCCCTCTAAGGTGCTTGCGCAAAGTTAGGCTTTGTCCCTATTCAGTAGGAGAATTAATAAACAAAAGGGTTTCATAAAATATTTTAAAGCCTTAAACATAAAAGATAACCATATAAAATGCTTTGTTATTTCAGAATTCATGCGTCCCACCCCCGACTACTCAACTCACCATTTTATATAGTTAAAAAAGCGTTTCCAGGCTGATATTGTTAGAGAGTTCACGTGAAGTCTTTAATAATTGTTTGGGGTAGCTAAAGCTGGAAACTAAAGAAAGAAAGTCTGTCAAACTTTGGAGGGTGGGGTGGGGCGGTGGGGGTAAAATACCTTTGTTTGGATAAGGTCTTGCGAAAAAAAAAAAGACGGGTGTGCTTTTCTCACATGTTTCTAATTCAGTCTGTGTTTAATAGTCCAATGCAATAGGACTCATTCAAGATAAAAATGCTAATGTTTTATTTATTTAACAATTCGTTAACTAGCAGATCAGAAATACAAACAAATATAACAACACACGTACACGCGCGCGGTGGTGGTGCGAACACACACGAACGCACGCGCGCACGCGCGCGCACACATACACACACACTCATTATCATTACGGTCAGCTTTTTTAAAACAGTCCATAGTTATATTGCATTAGAATGTCCGTAAGACTGACCCGAAATAAGCCTAGAATACTTATTTCAGGACTTAGGATCACTAAGCAAATAACTTTCAAGATCAACAGTTACAGTTTAGCTGCACAGCAGATCTATGTAAAGTCAATAGTCTGTCAATTATTATGTTGTAATCAGTCGAACCACAACCACGGTTTAGTAGAGCGTATATGCTCCGAATTTGATATCTAAAAAATAGGGCTGTAACGATACAGTCACCTCACGATAGGATACAAATCGCGATACTTGCCTCACGATACGATACGTATCACGGTACTCATAAGTCACAGCTTGAAAGTTTTAATACTCTTGGAAAACAGGCTTAACACATCTCGGGGGTTCATTCTTGTGTAACAATGCCTGTGTAAGATGACCCTGTTTGTCATATAAGTGTTCAGTGTATTTCAGTAACAAATTAGACCTACGTAATTTGTTATAAAAATGGTCTTAAAATATGTTAAAGTTGTCATTTTCTTTCGAAGTTGTACTTTGGGCGTACCGTCAGGTAGGCCTGTCGCGATACTAGATCAAGCCCCTTCATACGATTCGTGTATTCTTAGGGGTAACTTGGGGGTAATTGGGGTACGGGTGTGCGAGCCAGTATTTCGAAACCTAACCCATTCATGTACCTAGCCTTTGAAAAAACACATTCATTCATATACTTGAACGCCTGAAATGTTGACCTATTCATATACTACCCTCTAATTTTTATACACATTCATTTAGAATCTACTCTTCGCTGTTTGCATACATGTTTACAATTTAAAAAATGTATATCACAAATTAAATGCCATTTATCTATCATCTTGTACACTGGCACTCATTTACGCTAACGCAGCTGTCTAACCCAGTTATTCCTAGTGGACTCATCTATCCTTATCACTTGGACGAATCTGTTCTTTGAAAAGTGGGGCCTTTTATATACCAATCAAGAAAAAATTGTGTCGGTCAAATACTTTTTGGTTGAAAAAAAGGGGCTAATCATATACCTGGCAGCGCTAAAAAAGGAGGCCATTCTGCACGCACATTTGTAGTATGCCATATTGCCATATACAGGAAGTTACTCCCCGCCCTCCTCCTCCCCTCCGCCCACACTCGCCACCCCAACGCCCCCGAGCGCGTATTATCAGACTGAAAAGTATCATGATACGATACGATTTAAAAATGAATCGTTTCGCCTCTACAAACAACTGATATTTGCTGGCATGGGTATCTATATACATTTCCATAAATAGTTTTAGCTAGGTCAGAGGTCGGATTGGGGTGTGTGTGTGGGGGTGGGGGGGGGGGGGGGGGGCTTCTATCTATAGCATAGGTCGGTGTGTGTGTGTGTGTGTTGGAGGGATTTCCTATGTATGGCATAGTTCGAATGTGCGTGCCGAATGGCCCCCTTTTTCAGCACTGCCAGGTATATGATTAGACCCCTTTTTTTCAACGACCCGATTGACTGACCCGATTTTTCTTGATTGGTATAGGAAAGGACCCTTTTTTTCAACAAAAAGTATATATGACTGACCCTATTTGTCTTGTTTGGGGGTAGGGGCTTCCTATATATGGCATAATTCGGGAGGGGGAGGGGAGGGGAGGCGACTTCCCATCACGAAAACATGCCTATTCAAATATACTGAAAATTTTACCACCAGAAAATGAAACTTTTCAGATAAAAAATTCTGATATTTTTCTTATTTCTGCTCAAAACATAGATTGTGGCACTTGTTAGAACCGCCTCGAAGAGGCGATTCTAACGAGTACGCACAATCTATGCTTTTGAGCAGAAATAAGAAAAATAATGTATACCCTTGTAAACCCCAGTTTTACTATATAAAAGTGGGGTTTAAGGGGTCAAAATTATATAGGTATGTTTACATGATGCTACATATGGAATAGGATATATATGAAATAGTTCGGATGTGCGCGCCGAATGGCCCCCTTTTTCAGCACTGCCAGGTATATGATTAGCCCTTTTGTTTCAACGAAAAGTACATGACTGACCCGATTTTTCTTGATTGGTATATGAAAGGTCCCACTTTTCAAAGAATAGACTCGTCCAAGTGATAAGAACAGATGTCCACTAAGAATAACTGGGCCAGGTTAGACAGCTGAGTTAGTGTAAATGCGTGCCAGTGTACAAGATGATAGATAAATGGCATTTAAATTGTGGCATACATTTGTATATTTTTGTTTATAAAAATGTATGCAAACAGCGAAAAGTAGATTCTATATAGATGGGTATAAAAAATAAAAGGGCAGTATATGAATAGATCAACATTTCAGACGACCAAGTAGATGAATGGGTCTGATTTTTTTTTTCCTTCAAATGCCAGGTATATGAGGGGGAGGGGGTAGATTTCGAAATACTGGCTCGCATACTCGTACCACAATTACCCCCGTTACCATCCCCCACCCCTGAGAGGGACGGAGTCCGACCTCCCTGGGGGGTGGGGGGGGGGGGGTAACTTGCAGGTAATTATGGTACGGGTGTGCGAGCCAGTAATTCGAAATCTACCTCATTCGTATACCTGGCCTTTGAAAAACGGAACCATTCATATACTTGATCGTCCGAAATGTTGACCTACTCATATACTGCCCTTTGATTTTTTATACCCATTTAGTCTATTGCTGGTAGTCAGGCAATTATAACATTCAATTCATTGAATACCATGAGAATAAGCAGCCTTGAAAAATCTCTGAGCGAAAAATATACGCGTATACCAGGAAGTCAGAAAAGTGGGGCCTTTCACATCTCGTGGGGTGGCGGGGGGAAGGGGGGGGGGGGGGGGGCGAATGGTGAAGGATATGATTAGACCCTTTTTTCAACAAAAAAAGTATATGGCTGATCCGATTTTTCTTGATTGGTATGTGAAAGGCCCCACTTTTCTGACATCCCGGTAAATGTGTATATTTTTTTTCTCAGAGATCTGTGATGGCTGCTTGTTCGATCGATCTAATCGTACATGTCCAAAATGCTCACTGGGTGTTTTAGGAGATGAAACTCATTTCTTGCTAGAATGCCCCACTTATCAGGCATCCAGAGTACACCTTAT